>JAYKQN010000020.1:1530000-1835000 GCA_036785175.1 Eupleurogrammus muticus | reverse complement strand
TTGTTTACACCACCATCTCTCCCCAGAGAGCCTGCTCCTGCTGTGATAAAAAAAAATAGAGGAAACATTGAGGCCTTAATATAAATACAGTCCCAACACTCAATCCACAGAGAAGTCTACAGTGGGCACAGTGATTGTTAACACAGAGAAATTTTATTTAAATGCCAACGAAAGAAAGGCAGAAAACCTTTCGCTTAGAAAAAACAATTTTGAGAATGACTTAATGCAGCTATGCAAGCCAACAGATCCCTGCATGCATAGTATTGTAATGTCTTCCAAAACCTACAAGATAACATGTTTGCTGGTTTAGCTGCTACTTTATTCCTTCTGTTATCGCAGGATACTTTGGCTGTAGTCAACAACAAAAGAACTTTGTAAGAAAAGTTAACAATTGCTGCTGTCTGCTGTCTATTTTTCAGAGAAGAATCACTCACTGCACGCTAACTGTAGCATCGCCAAGATGCATTCATAGACCCTCAGGAAATCACAGTACTATTATCTAACAGAACATAATCAGAGTCTAAACCTATTAATAAACATACATAACATTTCTGTAACACAACCACCCCCCATACCCCTGCCTTACCAGGTCACAACCTTACCAAACACATTTTCTTCAGGAAGCCCTGTAATGGCACTGTTCTAAAGAGCTTTTATTGAGTGCATCATATCTTTTATCTTCTATATCTGGTATTTATTCCTGGGAATGAAGCACAAAAAAACTGATTCTGAACTTTTCCCTGGGAGAAAAGGAGGCCCCTAGGCCAAGTTATATGCCCTGATCCACATATTGTCAAGTGGGTTCCAAGCGTGTTCTCCCCTGAAAGAACATTTTGATGAATAGTCCATTAAATTTAAAAATCGGATAACTTTTGTTGATATAAATTGATATTCTGACATGAAATTAACAAACCCAATACAAACCTATATTACAGTAGCATCATTGTGTAGAGCCACAAGCTCTTGGGACCCTGTTAGGCCTGTTGAGGAATCCATCTCTGCTTTTAACTAGTCACTAACCTGGACCAACCTACAGATACTACAGCCATACCAAGAAAGGTCAGTAGGTGGCAATATATTAGTCAAGAGTAATTGATTAGTAGCCTAATCACTGACTAAAGGGTTAGGGTTTATCTTTTTAGTTTTATTATACATCTCTGTTTCATCACTCTCTGTTCAACTAGAAAAACTTAAAAAAAACTTTGAAGCAGATTGAAAAGTTTAGCTATTTACACCAGCAATTGCGTGGTATGGCAGCGGCGTACTACCAGTCTGAGGTCCATGACAAGATTGTGAAGGTGGCAGGAAAGATCACGGGCATGCACCTCGGTAGTTTGAACAGTACTTTTAATAGGCACCTGCTCAAAAAAGCCACATCCATTCAAAGTGATCATCATCTTAGACTGAAGCATAAAGTCTGTCTTCTCACTGATATTGATTGCTGTATTAGGATGACAGTGACAATTCATGTTTGGAGAGACGAGAACTATCTAAAATACAGTTTTTCATTATTTATCAGATCTCTCAAAATCTACATTTTGTGTTCATGTTGGTTTCTTATCACTTAAAAACACATTTGTATCTTTTCTTTACAAAAAAAGCATGATTTTTTAAGTGATTTTTGTAACCAAAAAAGAATGATAAATTCAAAAATATTTAATCCATCTAGAATATAAAAACTAGTTGATAGCATGTGTTTTTAATTTTTTAAGAGAGTTAAACTATGTGTATTAGAGGTATACCACATTGCAGTTTTGTCCCTTACATAACTTAGTGTATATTTTATTATTATATGCTTAGTATAACAGACTGTTTTGAGTGCAGAATATTTTAGTTTGACTGTTGTGATGTCACAACTATACATTTACACGCCCACCCCAGCCCACAACCATTCAAATAAGCGGAGAGAGACACAAAAAACGACCTGTTCTTTCTAGAGCTCCAGAGATGAGATGCTAAATTATATTGAGATGGATTTTGGCACTTAAAATCTATAAATATATCTTGTAAGGGATGGCAAAATTAAAAATAAAACCCAGCAAAAGTGCACAATATAGGACCATTACAACCATCCTCAAATCCGTAGGAACTTCTGGCAATTGCAGGTAGTTTATGACAGGGATGTCACAACAGGTAGCGTGATGCTAATCAAGGTTACAGGTGTGTACCTTTGCCACCCCCTTTTTTAATGTAGCCAAAACAGACGGGTGAACTGGAAAACTATTTTTTGATCAGCAGAGTGGATAAAACTAAAACAGTTGCAGTACGTTGTGTTACGTTACCTTTTTATTACAACCTAGTCAGTGTGACTTAGACACCGTTAGCCAAATGGACGACCAAGCAGCTAACCGGCTAACCTTACTGTAAAGCCTCAATGTCATTGCCGTATGGCTGGTGTTAACCTCTAAGTTAGCACATCCTCTTAGGAGACTAGCCGACAGGGAGTATTTCTGACACGCTGGAGGACACATTCCAGGAGACAGGTCTACACAACTAAAATAAACTGTTGGAGGGAAGAAGTCAAACTCAGAGCTCACCTTTGCTGCCATGCTAAGCAAGTTCACTGCAAAAATAGCGCCGTTCACGGCCCCCTGTGTGACGACGTTCCCATGGAGATCACACCGCAGCCGGTGCAGTGAAAGGAGGGGAGGATAAGTCTCTGCTCACGTGGGGCAGGGCACAAGATGTCCCCATATGCGGGTCAGCGCACGTGCGTGTCAGAGCCATTCATTGATCTGTTAAAAAGTGTGCATCTGTCCCGATGTCTTGTATTACAAATCCTTAATTTCCATTTTTCATTTTCTATATTTTACATACAAACCTAATTGCATGTCTGTTTCTCCTTTTTCTTAAAAAAGGGGAGGATGTTGTACTGTACAGACTGTATATCCCTGAGGCAAAAGCATGATCAGTGATGCTGCTCATACATTAAATTCTCTTTACTTGACTTTTAAACTCGACCTGTTATTTGATTATTTTCTATCCTATTGTTTTTACAATGTTGTGAAATGTGTTACAATTTGGGAAAGTCTTTAATCAACTCCTATTCCACCTCTTGGATATTCAGAAGGTACTGAAGGTGGCTATACACATTCAGAGCTTTAAGCAAAAACCTCTGTCTAAAGGGCTCAGTCCAAACTAGGAAAATCTCTTTTTTTAATCCTGATACTTTACTACTGTTAATTTGATGATAGCAAGACTTATCTATATAGTTTTTATTATATTTTCTGCATTTCTTCTATTCCTGAAATTTCTATAATTTTTTCATTCAAATATGTTTGATAGAAGAACAGTTCTGCTTGAAGAAATCAGAACCTGCATCACAAGTTACCTATGATGTGATATGATGTGTGTACTACATTTTACTTGTTTTTGCATTATTTTAGAATTGTCAGAGATGACGACATAGCTTTATAATTAAGTATAACCTGCAAAAACCCTAAACAATGTTGTTGATTGTTCATGAAGTTAGGAGGGAGGGAATTATGTGTCTGTGCCATGGTTTGAGCCCAAGGGGCCTAGTAACTCATAATGTGTCCATAGTGATCATGTGAGCAACTAGACCACTTCCTATTTGAAAAGTCATTATCATCCTCATCAGCACAAGTGTCACGGGAATTATGGTTTTTTGGCGAAAGGTTTTTAATTATTTTTGCTAAGCTTTATTATGTAGTAAACTTGGTTAATTCTTATGAACATTGAGGCTTTTCTGTACCTGGTAACAGAGTTCTGTAGATGTAAGATAAAAGTCATAGTTCCTTCCTCATGACTCTTCTTTCCTCACAGTAATGGTTCCTATACTTTATTTCCAGCTTTTCCAACCCATCTGTGCTTTGTGCCAGGAGGGAAAAGGGTGCAGAGAGAATTTCATGACTACAAAAGCAAAGGTTAACATTACTCACAGCATAAAAACAATTTAAAAGGGAGCGAAAGGGCTCTAATGGCCCGACAGTCTTCAAAGAAAATGTATTTTGCGCTCAAAATAATTCATAGCTTTTTGCCTGTGGCTTTTCAGCTTCCCGGAGACCCAGCATGAACCACTGTATTTTTCCCAGCAGGCTCTCTGCTCCTCGCAAAATGGCCTTCACCGGGGCATACCTTGCATCCCCTCAAAATATTGACAGCACTGAGTCCATCACTTATTGGAAAAATGGCTGTAAGTAATGTTTTATCAGCCAATGCAATCTCCACACCTGTATTTTCTCCTGTCATATGACACTATTTGACAGGATTAATCATTTGATCCTATGACATTTTATTTCCCATCACTGTCAATCTGCCACCAAACAACTCACTTATTTATGGCATTTAGTGTAGGAAGCATGTAGCAGCGATTGCTTTGCTGTTGTATTATTCATGAATTGAAAAATTTACTTGAGCCATGTAAACCATTGTGTCTACTGACTGTGACATGAAATTTTTGACAGTTTACATGGAACATTATTTTAAATGTAAACTCAGAGAGTTGATTTTGCTTGTCATGTTTAGAAAAGCCCTGTATATTCAGTCTCTGTTTTCAGCAATCAAACCACCAATGATTCCCCTAACTACCAACAAGTGGGTAATAAGGATAAACCTTGTGCCCTTTGAACTTCCAGGGCTTGAGGGGTCTCCTGCCCATGTCCCCAAGGGCCCACATGTCTTGATCACTTGAGTGATGAGAGGCGGACAGAATCTGAATCTCCCCCTGCTATTTTTAACCCACACTATATACAAAGCTTCCAAAATAGACCTGAGCTCTAAACAAAAGATTAATAGGGCACTTAGGGTCTCCCCACTGACCAGCATGTCCCTATTAACAGCCCATAACAGAGGCCTTCTGGGGTCAAAAGGTTTAAAGACTTTCTAATAAAAGTAACAAAGACATGGGTATGTGTTTTAGAAAAGAAAAAGTTGTGTCTCAGTTTAAAATGCTGACAAGTTAATAATCCCTTCTCAAATAGCCCTATCACAGTAAAATGGTCAGTTTGTTCTTACTTTTATTGCTATCATCTGTCAGTCACTCAAATCTTTTCTTTTTTTCTTCCTCTTTTTAAGTGGACTGAAAGAGCTAAAACTGCTTTACAGTAAATGTTCTCGCTGGGGATTTATTCTCATTCCCTGCTCTTTTCTTTTTTGGTTGAATGTAAATTCTCATTGTAGTTTTAGGCAGGAAATGCCTAATGGATTCCTAAAGACCTATTCATGACATGGTAATGAGATTCAAATTTGTAAGACAATTTTGACCCGAAAAAGAGGCCACTTGTGGCATTGGCTTTGTCCTGTTTTTCACAGTTCAAAAATACCATTTCTGTCACTATCACTATTCCTAATGTCAATTCAAACTGTAGGGGATGAAGATACAAAGCACATAATAAGAGTAAAAATGTGGAAATAACTGCAGAAAATATTGGTCTGTCACTTATTGTCAAAACAAAAATCCTAAGCTTGTATCTAAACTATGAGTACAAAAAAAAACAATATTGATGGAGAGCATAAGTCAACGATAAATTGCAGTGCATGTACATCTGTCTCAATTTTTTTTGCAATTATTGAAAATTAAGATTTTTTCTTTGCCATATAAAACCGATTTTATATATGGTGTTTCAAAGCTTATGCAAAGTGTACTGTGATGTTACCAATAACAATAGTGACTTTTTACCATTTAACTACATGGGCACATAGAGATCAACTGTTAACAAAAGCTTAAAAAGGAATTGGATCAAGGGATTTTAAATTGAAAAAATATAACTTACTTCCCCAATTTGGGTGGTCCAATTTTTCAAAAATCACTTTTTATCTACACAGTTTTCAGCTGATAAGCTATTTCTTTTTAGACCTGCCAAGAGAGGGTAGAAGTTAAATGTCTTGCTCAATTACAGTTGATGGACACAGTGCTATGAATCTGCAACCAAATTATTATAACCATATTGCCTTCGAATTAAATGTTTTATGTGAGAACCAACACGGATACCAACATTGCTTCAATTGTGTCTCAGCATTTAATAAACACTGAGACCAATGTCACACCAAACTGACCGCAAAAGAATCAGCCAGTCCTCTATTTATATCAGGATTTTCATGGCCTTTTTACTTGTGACACCAGCAGTGTTGACACACAGAGAATGTGTATGCGGCCAGAGAATATCCAAATGCATAACAGGAACAAGGTCTTTGTTTGGTCACTTTTTTCTCTTCACACACACCCTGCACCTTAAGTGTGCATTAGCTATGTATGTGTACATGTGGGTATGTGCGTGGATATGTATGTCCATATATATATATGCAAATATGTGTGTATGTGTATGTATGTAGGTATGTACGTGCATGTATGTATGTATATATGCCTTGCTTATGCATACTCTTTTCTTACTATTTATTAGCATTTTCTCTCCATTCTATGTCGATAATGCATACTGTGTATGCGGATCAACAAATTCTGTGAATTTGTACATTGTGTTGTGTGTTTTTTATTTTTATTTTTTTATAGTTTTTTTTTATCTTCTTCAGCTTTATTTTCTTCTCTTTATCTGTAACGCTGCAGTAACACACAAATTTCCCCATTGTGGGATCAATAAAGTTTTATCTTATCTTATCTTATCTTGTTTGTCATTTAGTTGCCTGACTGGATGCATCCCAAAAGATGTAGAATGGTCTCCACGCAATATGGCCATTCTGAACAAACAGCCCTCATGCCGTACATACTTCTTGAGCTTCAAGAAACAAGGGGAGAAAATAAATTCTTGTCCACTTGTCCAAGTGGGGAACTGTGAATATTGCTATAGAGGAGTGCAGCTTTTTCTTCTCCAAGGCCCTCTCCCATACAGAATGATGTGGTTAATTCACAATTTTCTTTTGTGCATAAAAAAACAGTCCAGTCAAGTTAAATTTATTTGTATAGCCCATATCCTTAGACTCTTATATTTTACAAAGAACATCTTCATAAAATACCCCTTTAACAGGAAAAATAGAGAGGAAGAAACCATACCAAACTTCACACTTGCCAAAGTGGGGAATTTTACTACTTGGGGACAGACACACGACAGACTGGCTGCCTAGTTCGTGTGGGACAACTCAAACAAATCTGTTTTGTATAATAGAAAGGAAGGTGGTGAGTGAAAAAATGAGGGGAGAAAACAGCATGGTAAATTACCTCTCCCAAAAGAAAAACATAATTTGTGCACAAAAACCTATTATGTCCGCTCTAACGACAACACCAACAAAACAATAGCGCTTATAATTTACTTTCATTCCTCCAATCAGTTGGTTGTCAAACACCATCCTTGATCATCATACATAACATACACTGCATTAAAGTGTCATTCTTGTAAACACCATATATGTAATAGCATGTGACAAGCCTCCTTTGTTTACACTATAATAACTGTGTGTTTGAAAAACTTCTCAATGACTTTAAATAACCAGCCAGACTAACTCTGCTTCCATTCAGCTGTGCAACGTGATAACCCGGAGTGACATTGGCTTAGGGTGGACTTTGGATTAAACCAAACAGTAGGTTGAATGGACTTCAGTCATTTGCCTTGAGACATGGGAGTGCATTTCCTGTACACACTTTATAGATGCCTGTTTCATTGTGCAAATACTGATGTGTCTATTCATAAACATGTGAGTCACATAAGGTTGATATCAGCCACACACAGACACACAGACACACCGGCTTTGCCTTTCTCCTAAACCTAAGGAGGGCTGCTTTTATTGTAGCTTCTGGATGAATCTGTTTAGAATCTTTCACTTCTGATGAAGTTCTACATTAACCATGCTTCAGGGCATCTGGGATGGGTTGGGGGCCTGGGTAAGTAAGGTAACGAGTGGATGAGAGCTTTGAGATGGTCCAGACAGGCTAGTGGGAAGACTCAAGCTCTTCTCTTCCCCAACAACAAGGACCCACACTGAAGCTCAGAACCTGCAACCTGAGAGGGCACAGGGGTCCTCAGGCCTGCTTGAGTTGGGATAAATGAACCCAGATGCTTCCCACAAATGCAGAGCAACCAGTGCAGAGGGAATGAGAGAGAGGGGTGGGGGAAGGGCACTGGCGAAGGTGGGAGAGACAGAAAATCAGGAGGCTCACCTCCTTTTTCCTTCTTCCTCCTGGTTGAAACAGTTGTCTGTCAGATTCCTGTGCTTTCTCATAACCACTGATCACAGAGGCCTTCATGTGCAGGGAGCATTGTTGGGAATTATCAGTCATTTGTCTTTGAAGGAAAATGAGAGCAGCAGCAAATCTTTAAGTCCTTTCCTGTTCCTCTTCCTGTCAAGCTGCCACCTGGCCTAGAAGAGGAAGAGGGAGCAGGAATGTTCAAGAGCATGGTCACATTTGTCTTAATTGCTTAAGTGAAGTTTATGCAGGTTTCACGGTGGAGATTCAGAATGTAAAATAAAAAGTGTGATTAAATGTTTCTGAAGTGTTTAATTAATAAATGTGACATTGCCACCTATCCCCACAGTAGTGTAAAAATGGCTTAGTCTCATTCTGTTGATGGTTCCCATCTATATAGTTCCTGTTTTGGTTGGTTCCTTTGTAAGATAAAGGTAGGTATTTTTTTTCAGAATTAGATCAATCGACCAATACCAATCTCCAATCTATCTGGCTATCAGATGATTAGCTTCACTTACCATGGAGACTGAAAACAGTGGAAAAAAACAGCTTGGCTGCTCAGAGGTAACAACAGCTGCCTACTGATACCCCTTATAATATATCTTGTGTTTTTAATATGTGAAAAGTATGAACAAACAGCGAATGGTTTCAAGGTACCAGACCTTTTATTGACTGGGTACAATGAGTTGGGGTTTCCACTTGGTGATGAGAAGACTCTCTTTCCAATATTTGTACTAGTACAAGCTTGCGAGCCGCTGGCTGTAGCTTCATATTTATCATACAGACATGACATGACGCAAAGATAATCTACAATTTTATACAATTCCTTTAAAAGCCTGATACCGATAACCCCCTATTGAATTCTTGTGCTGTATAACTCAAAGTGATGATTCTTGGGACATCCTTAACCATGGGCAGGAGATGCAGTAAAAGAAAATAACAGCTGCATATAAAAATTATGGATTATGCCAATGTGTTCTTTTCGTCTTAAATGCAGTAGTTCTTCAAAGCTCCTTTTTTCACTGCAGACTGTGACGATGTGTTTCTCACCAGGGACCTTGTGAGTAACCTGTGTCACTACGAATCTGCCAGGTCCTCCTGATGTCATCCAGATGCCCCATCCTGAAAAACACACACCAGCCTCTTTGTTTTCTCCAATTTAGATTTAGAGGCCCTTTTTCCACTGTGTCGGAACTGCACTAACACATACTGCACAGATGCTAACACACTTACGCGAATTCACAAAGAAAGATACTCACTTTTGAATCAATAAAATGTTTGCATAAACACATGCTCAGCCACACACACTCAAAAACCGCCCCCTCTCTGAGGTGGAAGTGGCAATAAGGAATAAATGACAAATTTCCTATTTAATTTCACAAAGTATTGCCTGCTTAAGCTCACTCCTAACCTGCCTTGCCATGTCAGAAGACCAAGAGTTAATTCAGAGAGGGCTACATTTCCTTAAATGAAACGACTGTCAAATCAACTTTGCTTCATCATCTCAGAAGAGTGCAAGAAAAACACCCCGTGTCCCTTCCATTCTGCTGTTGCATCATTAACAGCAAACAGGGTTTGAAATATCAAAGGAAACTAAGGTAAATAAGTTTATTTGATGAATTGTTTTGAGTCAGCCATATGTTGCTTCTGTATGTCATCATGACCATTTGGAGGTGCTGATATCTACCTGATTAGAAGGACAAAACTGCGTGCACCTGTATGTGAATGTATGTTCATGTGTGACTGTGTGTGTGTTTTTGGATCATCAAATGTCATTCACATCTGCTGTTAAAAAATTGTTCCGTGCGTTTGCATGAATTGATTTTTTTCTGCATTTCACCATCTGTACATGTCTATTTACACTAAGGCTTGTGTGTATTAGTGAATATTTGTAGGTGTGCATTTCTGTTGGTCTTCCACATCTGTGAGTGTGTGTGAGGATGAGCGAGTGCATGCCTGCGTGGTGTGCCAACTGGCTGTCCTGCCTTGAGGGGAGATAAATGGCTGAGTGTTGTTGTTGTCCAGAGAGCAGACGCTCAGACAGCCGCTCACACATGATTAATTGTTTCCTTGTTGGGACGGGGACCAGTTGACTAGCTGGGCCAAGGCCTCCCACCCACCCTTTTCCAGATGGATGTGAGAGCATGTGAGACAGTCATGAAAGGCAAAACAGCAAAAGAGAGAGGGAGAGAGAGAATGTTATGTCCTTTTTTATAAGTTTGTCTGTCACTGTACTCTTTTTTTTTTTTCAACATGTGCTATTATTTTGTGCCCGGCCACACAGTAAAGTGGTAAGGTTTTCAGTTGAATGTGGTGAAAATGATCTACGTGATTTGGGGGGAAATTAATTTGTCTGGCAATCTTATTGTGTTAACTTGACTTGGAAATGTCTTTAATAGACTTTTTGCCTGCAACTGTCTGCCTTCCTGGTGAAGTGATGATGCAGATACCATAATGCATAATTAACGACGCCCTTATTACTTCCAAATGAAGCAAGTGCTATTGTGGTTGCCTAGAATTGTGGCTGCACATTGATTTCTCATAGGTCAACACTGCTTAGGCTACACTGCTACAGTTTCATTGGGAGTGCATGAGTGAGCCCGATGATTGATTAATTACAATTAGCAGAGGCTTGATAATTCACCAGAGATGATAACAACATCAAGTGTGCTTTATTGCTCTGGTGGAAAAAGCCTCCCTGGTATCTAAATTGTCCCCCCTGTTAATTTTGCTTCCTTCACTGTCCGATGCTTTTAAGTGCAGCAGGACAGGTGGATGGCTGATCTGGTGCGTATAAATATTGAAGGTGTGGGAGGGGATTTGGGGGAAAAACTGGTAGTAAAAATAGAAAACAAACTCCCTAATTGCCAGGTATCATGGGCGTTCAGGAAGGAAGCACGATGGGGGGTGTTGTTGCCACAGACGTCACAGTTAAAAACATGCTGCCATCCTCACAGGGCCGTTCGGCTTGGTTGCACATTGTAGTTTACTGATGACACGAGGATGACTCAGATGCAACACGAATTCACTTTACATGAAACCCTTAATCACAGCAGCTATTGTCCCACTTTTTTGTTGCTAAAAGTACTGGACACTACCAATACTTGTGCTTAACAGATGCAAATCCTTTATTGAGTTTCTATTTCAGTTATGTAGTATTTCAGAGCATAGGCAGGTTGTAGGCTACTATCAACCTGTTGTATGATTGAACTGGGTTGCTCATAGATATCAGGCAGAGTTGATCTTGTTTTCTTGGGATATTATGGGCTGACAAATGTCTAATATTTCACAAGGAAAGTATTAGATATCTCAACCTATTTCATGTATTCTCTGTGCTTCGTGTTCAGCCTATATGAAATTACACATTTATCTATCCAAGACGATATGGATTGTGTCATAAACTGCACAGCTGAAACAGGGTACTCATAATCCATCCTGACATCAAACCAAAGTCTTGTGTTTTTATAGTGACTTAACCACCAGGGATACTGTTAAACTGAAACATACCCATCTGTTGCTTTCTGTGTGCCAACACGTCAGATTGGGTTAAAATCCACACTGGTTTAAGTGAAAGTGAGGCCGTGGCATGATCCCATACTGTCTCAACTATCCAGTGACATGTTCACATGCTCGAATGAATTTATCGTCATTGATAGGCTGAGCTGTGATGGCTTTCATGAAACGAACACACACATATTAGACAGGTGTTGTATCTGCAAGTTATATTGTAGGGTAAATAGTTTTATTTTAGATAGTTAGGCTAGTAGGGAGTATGAAGCAGTATATTTTGAGTCAAAATACAACATTTAATGCTCGCTGTGAATGTCCACAAAAAAGTTCTACATACTTTATTGTATAATAAATGTTATACTGCATACAGTACTGTAACAATATTTTTACTGTAGGTATATTTTAGGAATTTCTGAAAAGTGTAAATATCTTGCTACAATATGTTAAAGAAAGATATTGGAATAATTCACGGAAGTCAAAATTGCAAAACATATCCTGGATTATGCAAACTCATTTGCTGTAAATTAAATTATTTTCTGTTCCTAACACATATAATATAGAATGACCCTTTATTTTGCTTTGCACATCATATTATTAGTATGTTTTTAGATGATTTTACATTTACATATTCAGGGGGTCTTCTAATCCCATAAAAAAGGGAACAATCATTTAAGAAGGGATCATTATAATGAATGAATGAATAGAACAGAAAAAGGTAGCCCATGGTCAGACCATAGTGGTTAATTGAGGCAGTTAGGGTAGCAGAGACTTAAAAGCCCCAGTCCTCCTTGACACTGATGGCTGTCCTATAAGGGACCCTCAGTAGGGCCCTCAGGTCTTTTGATAGGGCACTCGCCAGCATCCTTTGGGGCTGTTTCACCCCCCACAATAAACAGGCAGCCCTTTGTCACCAGGAGTAGGGGTCTGGAGGGTTGCTCCTCATTATTATTTTCTAAAGTAATTATACCTTATTATCTGTGTTTATTTTAGCGGGGGTGCAAGCGTGCAGGTGTGGGCCTTTCGGCAGTAGGTTGGCAGTCTCCCCACTGAACACACCCTTTAGTGTCTTTTTTTCTACTCTCTCCCCTCCATCTTTACTTGAAGTTTTTGGGGGGTTTTAGTAGTAGTATTGTAGCCCCGCCGCTAATTTCAGCCCAACAAAAGAAACATGCAATTAGGGCTATTATAGTAGCAGCTGCATGCTTCCTAACTGTGCAGCAACAGCTCCGTATTCTCACTGGCTTGGCGGAAGAGGGATTGGAGAGGAGAGAAGCAGAGAGAGCAGGCCCTGTAGCAGTGGGGAAAGAGCTGGAATTGTCACAGTAACCTCCACTGTCTGCAGAAAAGAGAGGAAAATATAGCCTTGGAGGCTGGTGTGTTTCTTCAGTGTAGACACAGCAGGGACTCTCGCCCACAGGCTCGTGGGCCTTGAGGACAATGGATCTGCCATCTCCCAAAATTAAGTGTTATGAAATAGTTCTCACCACAGTTCCATTGGCTGCTCTCTCGCATGAAGTCATGTGGTCAGAATTGCATGGGCTGGGGGAGATTTGCAAATAAGAAAATGCTTTTTTGAAGAATTAGGGCTTTCACAAAGACTAGACTGAACAGAATTTGCTTCATTCACTAGTTTTTCAAATTTGACTGATGTAATCTGGGAAAAGAATTAAACATAGCTTAATTCTGAAGACCAAAATTTGGCACAACTAGAAGAGACACAAGAGTCCCTTCTGGTAAAAAAAAATCACCCATTGTTTTATGCAACCTTTCAGTGATGTCAAAATATTCACCCAGCAGCTCATTCTTTCTTCAGTCTTTAGTCAGTCAATATCAGCCACAGGGCACATTTACTGTCAATGTAAATCATGTGGGTCACAAAGGAACAACAATTAAGTCATGAAATTAAATAGGACAAAACAAATGTAGAGAGTGAAATGCTGGTCAATTGGCGCTCAGGTTGAAGATTGAGGGCCCATTGAGGCCCTTGCAGCGTTGAACACAAGGGACCGATCTTACGCTCTCAGCACAAACAAAATAGTCACAGGTCCTCCTCTGTTGCGCTCACTTACCGATTCTCTCACTTCACTGAGTTCCCAACCCTTAGAATAATAATCTGGCCCAGGGCCCTTAGTCTCAAGGGCATAAACATATATGAGTTTTGAGTTGTTGAGTGTGTTCATGTGAACATGTGACATTGCTTTATTTTGCTGGAGCACAAGTAAAGAAAATATTTCAATTGACATATACTGTTTATCAGTAGCAGCTGGCGAATTGTTTTTCAATCACAATACGGGCTGTGCACTCAGGAGAGCTGTTGGGTTGTGATATGCAGATGATTGGGATAATAACTCATAGTAAACTGGGATTTTGTCTTTTTTCCCCCCCAAGGAGAAAAAGAGACTGTTAGTTGCTTTCACCTGCCAACTTTAAATGATTGACCTGAGATAACAGATTCCCACTTCCACCTTTTCCAGCCTCCTGTGCCAAAATCTGAACACAACTCTTTTGAAGTCCAGAAATACTATTTCCAAATATAAACTGAATATACTGGTGTGGTTGCTGTCAATGCATCAGTGTTTTGTTGCACTAACTTTTCAAATGAATTGCACTTGGAAGCAGGAAATAAACTTAAAAAAACAAATGGAGCGTGTACGGCATAATTTATAGCACTGTATATAGAATAAGGAAGATGCTTTTCTCATGGAATTAATGGTAAATACAATCCAAACAAATGTAAAATATTTAATATATGAATTATTGCAATTTTAAAAGTAATTTGCAATAATGTTAAAGAAATAAACAGTGTTACTGCATTCATAGTGGACGCATCTCCATTTGACATTTTTGCTTTTTTCATGATTCTGGTGCACATTTTTTTTTCCCACATATCAAAATAAAAACATTAAATTTCCAGAAAAGTTTTGACAAGGCAGTTTCCATCTATAGACAAGTCACTTTATGAGAATTTACTGCATACATTTAGATTTTAAGTAGTGTATAAACAGTTAAGAAGGTTGTATTGTAGCTACAAAGCACTAAAAAGTATGGTTATATCTAATTTGAGTAAGTTGTACAAAATTAAATTACCTCAGTACAAAAATTAGATGTAAATAGTATTTGAATAAATGCATTTAGGTTACTTTCCACTCCTGGATTAAAGCTGCTCTTGCAACCTTGGTCTTACTGGCATCCATTTCACCTCATTAGGAGCCCGGGACTGAGAGTCGACAAAACACTAAGCGAAATCATTTTGCTGGGGGAGTGTGGCAGGGATAAATTGGCCTCTGGTTCAGAACGAGAATCCCCACTGTGCTAAGCGGAAGAGAAGGGCCTTGCTGGCAGTAGGGGCAGGCCCAGGCAAGGCAGGCTGGAAGGCCTCATGCTGAGACCCCCTCCCTGCTCATGACAAACACAGCAGTGGATAATCTCTCCTTCAGGGACCCGGCCCAGTGCTGTGGGGCTGAAATGAAAGGGTGCTGTTATACAGCACAGAGGAACTGCCTCTGTATGGGCGTCTCTCTCTCTCTCACACACACACACACACACACACACACACACACACACACACACACACACACACACACACACACACACACACACACACACACACACACACACACACACACACACACACACACACACACACACCAGTTTGACAGTTTCGGTAAACAGAGGCTTACATACATATGTAGTTAAGAAATTATGACAATACCTCAGAAAAAATCCTGCTGAGAGCTTGAATAAATCTGAAATGTGCCACAACAAGCCGTCCATAACAGATGGACTGTGTTGATTTGGCAGGTATTCTTCAGAGATCAACAACTCTTGCAAAGGATGTAATTGGTAGATATTTTAGACAAATGCTGAGCCATTGTTGATCTTTCATACAAAAAATAATTTAAAAAATGGACCTTCATCTATGGATCAGAGAAAAAGAGCAAGACTTAATATAGAGGAAAAAAACAAGCACTAGATTTCTGGTAATGAAGTTGCATGCATCTGTTAAGCTTAGTCAGTGGTTATGCCGGATGAATTTGTGTTACGAAGGCCTTTTCGACTTATTTTTATACCACTCAGAATTAGGCAACGGTCATATGATTACCAAATAAATGCAGCCAGCTTCTTCAGGCCAAATGACAAGGACCAGTCGTTACTCCAGATAAAATATATTTAAATTGCAACAAAACATTTTTAGTTTAGGTAATAAGTAGTAAGTAACACTTAAGAGGATTTTTTCCCAAAATTTTTTTACTTTCATCAACATTTCTTACAAAGAAAAAAGAAACAAATCAACACCTTAAAATCCTGTGGTTTGTGGCCAGACACTGATGTGAAAATCTTATATTTTCGTATAACAAATATGAATGTCCATATCCAATATGAGCTGAACGGCCTTGTCGGCCATTATGACGTCTCCATTTTGTAACCATGTTTTTCCAGCTCCGCTCTGCAGGGAAGAAAGGAAAATAGAAAGATCAAGTCAGTAAAGATGATTACAGGTGGGCGGTAGAGGCATAAATACACTCAGCTATTGATTGTGAGAACCCTTAAAGATGCGAGTGAATTTTTTTTTTTTTTTTTTAATATTGCATAATGCATGCGGCTATGGATTTAATTACGTATACATACACACAGCAGCTATGCCATTTTATGATAAAATCTGCAAGAACAAACTCAATATAATTGCCACCTTAATTAGACTAAATAAAACAATACCATGTTACAGGCTAACATACACTCAAATAAAAAAAGACCAACAGCTTATTGATTATTTGACAAAATGTCAAAGGCAGATCACTGCAATAGATAAAACTATGCTACTGAAGAGAATCTGAATACAGCTACTGCAGAGGCGCTCAATACATCAATTACAATCTACCAGTTACAGAGCTAGTATTGGTAGATTGCATGACATAAAAAAAGGACATCAGCCTATCATCCATCTTGTCATTTGATTGCTATACAGGGCAGCTTGTCCGATGACATCTAATTAGCTAACTTTTAGGTCACTGTGCATGCACAAACAATCCTATATATCAGCAGGCTACCTCGATTTTTAGCTCTCGGTTTTGTCTCCTAAATGTAAGAAAGGATATAAAAATGAGTGGAGGAGCTGGACCAAGTAGGAAGACAAAAACATAATTTTCACCTGGTATGGGAGGGGGACTTTTTTTTTTTCCACAATGACATTTGAGGTGCCGAAAGGGAGTTGAGAAAGAGAAAGTTGGAGGATTTAAAATTACCAGTTTTCCAGACAGCAGTGTTTTTTTCCACACAATATTCTTCAAAAACGAAAGCCGCCACTGAAGCATTGTTCTGCATGAGACCCGTTATCACTAACAAGAAGTCTTTCCAAGGCAGAGAGAGATGGTAAAAAGGGCATTCATTGATGCTCCCAGTGCACAAATTGGGGTCTATCTCCATTGATGGATCATCCCTACAATGGTAGGCTGCCTGAGTAGATTTATTGCCAAGTGCAGGCAGGACGACGCTTTCTCAGAGTTCCTGAATTACCAGTGCATAATCAAGCATTTTGCACTAAAACGCTCAACATGAAAGAGATTATGGTTGTGGTAACGAAGATCAGCCCTTCAATTCACGCCAGATCTCTTTAAAGACTTTGTGCACATCTGGAAAAGGCAGGCTGTGACCACTCTGAGTTGTTGCTACACACTGATGTGAGATGGCTTATCCAAGAAATTCCTGCAAAGATTTCAAGAGCTCTGTCTGGACATCAAAAAGTTTTTCGATGTAACTGGACATACAGAACACAAGCAACTAAATGACAGCCATGGCTGTTAAACTTGGCATTTTTAACTGATGTGACAAACATTTAGAATGACCTAAATCTAGACCTGCAAGCAAAAAACAAAACAGTGATCAATATGATCCGCTCCATTATGATTTCAAACAAAGGATGCATCAAGCTGCAGCCATGATTTGACACTACAGGTACATTAAGCGTAAGTCCAGAGTTCATGGACAGTTCTGGAAATTGCATGAGGAAATGTGCTACCTCCTTGACTGCATTATTTATGCAAGTCAGCCCTTTCCCACATGAAGATCATTAAGTCCAAGTATTGTTCCACCATGATTGATGAACATTTGGAAGTGTGCTTGAGGCTGGCTGTCAGCAGCTACTGTCCGGAATATGCACCACTGACTGATTCAATTCAGTGCAAGTCATCACAGTAAATTCGGGTAATGGAATCCTAAATATATTTAGAAATAAACAGATAATTTTCATCTTTGTAGTAGGTAGATCAGTTTGACTGTCATCTTATTATGAGCTTGCATGCTAAAAAAATAATATAAATGATAGATAAGTAGGTATTAGGGATGGGAATAATATATATTTATTTTTCATCAAATTACACAGCATTAAATTATTTGACTCACGTCAATAATCAGTGAAATGACTGTTCCCATCTGATTCATGACACTAAAATAATCAAATCACACATCTAATCATTTCATAACTGGCTTTGGGGTTAGGCATGTCTCTTTCACTCAAACATGCATGTTTCTAGTATATGTCACAAAATGAATCAAAGTCTCTTTTCCTGCACAATATAGGAGACTTTGGTCCGCAATTCTTGTATCTAGTGTTATCACCAAGTATGACAATGATATGATATATAACAAATAATTAACCTAAAATTACTCTTCGATTCTCAAATGCTAGGGTGTACTGCTCTGAACCACAGCAAGTATGGAACCTAATCGAAATGTGACTGCCAAGTGTAATGCAATAAACACACACTTGGCTGGTCATTGGAGTGATTTGTGTAACTATTTAAATTTTGTTCTTAAAATTACCTTAGCTGATTTGAGAAATCATCCTCTACATTGTCATCGTCCCAGTTGTCTTCCCAAACATGAGCGTCTTCATCTTCATCCAGTCCCGTCCAATCTGAAACGTTAACACAGCGACAAGTTTTTTGCCAAGACTTCCAATGAAAAACAAATCAGCTGCCAAAGCCCCTTTAAAGTAGCTTTCTGGTTCGCGTTGACGTTTGCTTACAATATAACATTACCTACCTCCCATACAGCTCATGTTGGCGAGCTACGTTTGCTATGTGAGCTAGAAGAGTAACCTTTAGATACATGTAATATGTCAGAAGAAAAGTAATTTCGACATTATTAGCCATAAACCCATCCGACGCAACCAGTTCAGTAATCTGAATCGGAGAAACTGTTCCGTGCTTTCCTTTATGAGCCCAGCTAATGCTAATATGGCTAGGCTAGGCTAGGCTAGCTGAGTCACCGTTGCAGGGCCGAGCACCACCACATCGAAACAGTTGCTGACGGTCGGTAAAAAAGAAAAAAGAACTGAAGTTATGCGACATAAAGTAATAGATATAGTAATTACCCTCGGCTGGGAATTCTTCAAACTCATCGTCCTCCTCCAGAAGACCCAGGTCCACGGTCTGTTTCTTGTCAGTCATGCTGGCGGCTCACCACTGTGTTGCTCTGCATTAATGAAAAGCTCTCACGCAGGATCACGCAGAATCACGCGGGAGTTGTGTGACGCTGAGCTGTTCACGCCGGTCAGGGCTGCGGTGAATGCGCAGGAAAACGCCATAGCGATGTACAAAGCAGGGCAAGGTAAATGGTGTAAAAGGAATAATAAATTCGAAATATTTAACACGCCTAGAATATTAAAATAGTTTGTAGCATGTTTTTAAGAGAGGTAAACTATCTGGTTTTGTTTCTTATAACTTTGAGACATAAACATGAGACATAAAACATCGACAATAAATAATGAGACTGAATGATGTGCACTTGCAGAGGCTGCATGAGTATGGTTATAAATAAATCTAAACATTAACTCTTTTGTCATTTTTGTGATTTATAAAATACATTTTAGTTTGTTTTTAAGGTAGATATCCTGTAATTTTATTTATGGGGAAATTGTTGGTATGCATATTAATTTAGGCTTATTTGTGTTTATCTTTACATTAGTATTTTGTGATCATTCACACCCACAAATCTTCAGTAAAAGAAGCTGGCACCAGTTGATTGCATTTTTAAGAAGTATGGCACATTTATTAATATATTAAAAACAAAATCTAATTCATGTGGTTGAATTTGAACATTAAGGATACATTTCAGGGCGACACGGTGGTGCGGTGGGTAGCACTGTTGCCTCACAGCAAGAAGGTCGCAGGTTCAAGACCCGCCTTGGGGCCTGGGTCTGGGGCCTTTCTGTGTGGAGTTTGCATGTTCTCCCCGTGTCTGCGTGGGTTTTCACCGGGTACTCCGGTTTCCTCCCACAATACAAAACATGCTCAGGTTAATTGGTAAACTCTAAATTGCCCATAGGTGTGAGTGTGAGAGTGAATGGTGTGTGAATGGTGTGTGTGCCCCACGATTGGCTGGCGACCATCTGGGGTGTATCCCCCTGCCTCTCGCCCATAAAGTGCGCTGGGATAGGCTCCAGCAGACCCCTGCGACCCCGAAAGGGAATAAGCGGGATAGACAATGGATGGATGGATGGATGGATACATTTCAATGGATTTAATATTCACTGGAATCCACTAGCTTGCAAAAGATTGCACTGTTTACGACTGCTGTTGTACATGCTTCATGTAAATAGTTTTTAAAAAAATCATTATCAGAAATAATGTTTTGTACATATAGCTAGGTTACTTGCTTTTTCACATGTTTTCAACATGGTTTTTAGTAACAGCAGTTTAAAATGGGATGGGTGGAGCAAATCACAGAAAACACTTGCAAATATTTTGGAAAACAGAAAACATGTCTGTCCTTTCCTGTTTCTTGCTGTCTGCCTCAGTTGTTCTCTGTATGTTTCATACTCTATCAGACACACATTCTCTACTGCAAACAAAAGACATTTTACAGCCCTCTTTCCTCAAAACATATGCACACAAGTCAGTCAAATTTCAGCAAAGATTTTTCATTTAGGAAACAAATGCACATTGTAACCCATGTGGCCTGCTCAAACAATGAAGCAGCAGCCACAACTTAGGATGCATTTTAGATAAATGAGAGTGCACATTTACCACAAAACCACTTGTACCACAATGAAAATTGCTCTGCAGCTGTCATATGTTGACAGATGGAGCTGGAGCAAACCTCAACTTAGGCTCTGCATACTTATTCTATTTTCAAATTATTTTGTAATCATCCTAAGCCTTTACACATGACAATGCCACAACATTTGGAGGAAAAGAGGAACAAGACTTGGAGAGAAAGTGCAGGAAGTAAATGCCATTGTTTGTCTAAATAGTCCCATGCCAGTTAAAAGGAATTCATGCTTAAAACCTACAGATTTCAATTTTATAAGAAAATTTGAAACAGAATTTAAGGCTTGCTTTCAGAAGAAGCAGTAGAAGTTGGAAAAAATGAATATGGCATGCTACTCACAATATACAGATTACATATTTAGTTATTAACTGCTTTCTGGGCCAGTCTAAAAGCATTCGGTGAAAATATGTGTGGTCAAATTTCATGAGGCTACAGGCCTAAAAAAAGAAAAAAAAAAAAAGTAATCCACATCATTGAAAAGTCCCATCATAGGACAGGGACAACCTGATTTCTAAATGACATGTTCTTTGAGCTGTGCTCCCCAGCTAATTCTGAGGCCGACATTACTCAGTTTCAGGTGCAGATGAAGCCTTGAAAAGTGGCTGTAACATCCACCCAGCATACCTGAGACTGCAGTTACGTTGCGCCTGGCGCCTGGAGTCTCTCTGCTTAGGGAAAAATAGGTGGAGGGGGGGGGGGGGGGGGGGGGGGGGGGGGGGGGTCATAGGAGGGAGATACAACATGGTCACCGCAGGGCAGACAGACTCCACCGTGACTTGTGCCTTGAGTAGAGCAGCATCGCATTTCTGTCCTTTCACAAAGCCCTCTGGGAAGGGACCAGTCGCCAGCCTCTGTAAGTACACTGAAATAGACAATGAGAGACAGGGGAGACAGAGGGAGACTCCAGCTGAAGTCTGACGGTCTGCCCCCCCTCCCCACCACCACTGCTATGGGCTCTTTATCACAGGCCTGGCTCTCCCTTTATCACAGGCCTGGATCATGAGTTGTGTATGTTTGTCCTTAAGCCTCAACAACCCCCCCACACCCACCCACCACTACATAATAATCCAGATCACCTTCCAAAGATAAGCTACAGACAAGAACTCTTTTTTCACATGTCAGAGAAAGTAATAGTGTATGGAGAGACAGCTGTCTGCTGTGTTGTCTAGTTGTATACTCGCTGTACCTGTGTCTTAGCACCCCCCCCCCCCAAAAAAAAAACGAGCATTTATACTCTGCATTGTCATTTTCTATGGTGCCACTCCAAACAAAGCATGTGAATGCTAGTAGAAAGTTGTGTGTTGAGATTAACTTTGTTGTCAAAGCTGTGAAGCATTAGGAGAAGAAAGTAACAGGATGTATGGGTTTAAATAAACACTGTGAAACAAGAATGTGATCATTCTGGATTAAGGGGACTTTACTTGACAATTAATAAGGCAAGTCCAAGAAAAAACATGTACGCTTTTTTTTCCTAGGAAATGTGCAGAGAGCGATCTGCTTCCAGGATATGTCTGTCAAGATCCTGTATTAAATTTGATCCCAG
The DNA here is from genome assembly GCA_036785175.1 of Eupleurogrammus muticus. Taxonomy (NCBI): domain Eukaryota; kingdom Metazoa; phylum Chordata; class Actinopteri; order Scombriformes; family Trichiuridae; genus Eupleurogrammus; species Eupleurogrammus muticus. Next base: position 1,812,801 of record JAYKQN010000020.1, on the reverse strand, counting down.
CCAGTCAGTAAGTCTCCTCCATTGTGTGTTGTATGGAAACATGGGCTCCCTTTTCATAAAAATACTTCTGCAACAGAGCAGAGAATATTGATTATGTCATTCAGAAACCTGGCAATTTAATCAATCTGATTCCTGCATCAACTGAACTTAAAAATAATATAAAAAAGAAAGGATTGTTTTGTGTTTGTTATGCTGTGCAGATTCATTTTATCTCTGGGTCTGGTTCATTGAGATATCTGTCATGAAGAATTTAAGTTTCATATTCTCCCCCCTGTCTGTCTTGAAAAGCTCTGTCATCTTGGGCTTGAGGTACAGTTTGCCAAAAGGCTAATGGCCCTTTATGACAGTACAATCTGATGCTTGTCCCGGCTAGCCCCCAGGTAATCCTGTCCACCACAGCGGCTTAGCCCTGCTTGGGCTTAAGTTGCATATTTTGTTTTTATCAGGACACTGCTGATAAATGCTATCAGCGAGGGAGAAATGAAATATGGGGGGTCTAGCTCCATTTAAAAAAAAAAAAGGGTGCAAACACTGACTGATCCCCTGACTGAAATCTGGAGTTCAAGAACAATGATACCTCTTTTGGTGGATCTAGATTGTGCAAGGGGGAGGATAAAGCCAAAGAAACTGGCAGAATACAAACTCACAGTATTCATGTGCAATATTTCTGCTTTAATACTCCTCATTTTTGTTAGCAAATCTGAGGTTTTACAAATTCTGATCACAGGCTTTTGCAAAACATTTTAGGTTTGAAGCTGCTGTACTTTTAGACCCCCAAAATATCATTTAATAAAATCATAAAATTACATGCTAATTTATTTCCAGTAATGTGAGCTAATAGTGTGCTACCTCTGTGTCCATGGTCCAATGCCATGGACCTATACTGTATGTGAAAAGCACTCACTCACTCTTACCATAGGTGACAACCCCCTCTGTGAAAAGCACTCTTATTGGAAGTACCCATTATCTGCAAAGTCTATCCTCATGCTGACACTAAGTCATTAGCTTAAGCCGTCCTCTGTGTAAAATCATAGTTAATTTCTTTGGCAATGGTGCATAATGAATTGTAATACATTGTCATTGACTGCTTCAAATAAATTACAGGTAAGTTACGTAATGGAATCAATAAATAAAAGACCATATAGGTACATGTTTCCGTGATGTTCACGATCATATAATTTCATTGAAAACTGTCTCATTTCAATACTAGTTTATACAAAAAAATGTGGTATAATTCTCGTAATTTAGACCAAAAGTTAAAACAATACAAATTCTCTTTGCTTCATGCTTATTGAGTCTTTGCTGAGGAACATTTATTATGCTGTGAAGCATTTCAAGATCAGCATCACAAAAGGGCTTTGTGAGTGATGACACATGTCACATGGCCACAGAGAAATGTTTGCTACCTGAGATTCTAACTCATATGTCTTTAGTTTGCTACTGATGCTGCCAAACAAACATGTGTCTTCCCTTCTCGAGACTTTTTGCCTGACTTATATTTTAAGAGCATCATTACATAATGTTTGTTGCATCCATATCTATCCTTGGTCTCTATTTTCTCCCATTTCTCTCCCGCTTCCTCACTTTGGTCCTTTTCTATTTTTCTATCTATCACACACAGAAACAGACACACCCCTCTCTCTGTGTCTCTCTCTAGTTCCAGTCACAGTATGTCAAAGTGTGTATGTCCCACAGTGGGGGGTTCAGTGGATGAGTGACAGGACCTGCTCTGCTCTTCTCTGACATCTGTCAGACCCTCACCTGTCATCCATGTGCAGAGATGGAAATGAGCAGGAGTGACACAACATGCCAGAGGTTGATGGCGACAGCTCGCCCCTCTCTGCCGGCTTCTAAATCAGTTGCCCAGCTCTCGGCTTGCACGTTGACTGGGTAAAAATAATTATCTACTCAGATGAACCTTTTTCATAACGCAGTGATGTCACACAGCTCAGACTTTTGAACCGTGATGCTGCTGTCTTGGCATGGGATTCACAATTCACAATACCTGTCCATCTGCAGTGTTTGATCTGAAACTGAAAGTGAGTTTGGAATGTGGCTTGCACTGTACGTCAGTTCTCATACAATTCAATAGATGCTTGAACATGCATCAATATGCACATAGTGAGTGCACATTGATCAAGCTGCAAATAGGGTGTAATCCATTTCCTTTTATTGCTGATTTGCTCTAATTTCTAACTGGCTAAGTCTCCACAATTTGGTTTTGTACTGAATCCTCTGCACCTAATCCCCTACATGTGGCCATCCTGAGCCCGGGAAAAGTCTGTGATTGGTCTGATTGATAAATGAAGCCCTGCTCATGCTTTTGGGTGTCCGTTCTAAAGGGCCTCTGTGGGTCTGGACTATGTCCAGGAAACCTGGGACAGCTACTTATTAAGTAGTTAGACTCTCAAGACAAGACTGCAGACAGGGACCGCTGGTGGTCACCTGGGCTTGGACTTAGTTTTGACATCCCTCAGCCATCAGTAAGGTCTGGAGGTCTGACTATGGTTTCACATTGTGAATGGGACACAATCCTCTCCTCTGCACCAAGGTCAAGAGTCATGTGTATGTTCAGCCTGGTCGAGTAAAGAGATGTAATTATTAGCTCTTTATCAAAACAACCAGGAAATCGCCCAATGTTTTAACAATTTACTGATGCAAGTTTGTCATCAAAGCGAGAAATCGTTTTCTATTGTGAATAGAGTTAAGCTAGTGAGTTATTTTGAATTCATATTTTTTCCCGGAGACAATACAAAATCTTTTTTTAATGAAGCATTTCCAGTCCTTGTTAACTTCACCCCCTTGGTATCTATTTAGATACTCCTCATAGTAATTGTTGTTGTAACAGGAAAGCTAATGATAAAACAGTGAGGAATGTAAATTCATTACTTCTTCTTAATTGTTTCTTCTCCTTGAATGAATTTGAAGACCGAGGTGCACTGTGTGAAAAGAAGAGAAAATAAACAATCCTGAATTGAGCAAATGCGTATGCAAGTACTTGTGTAGTATTTCCTGTTGAGTTCTCACACATTGCAAATTTAAAAGAGGGAAGAAATATTTGAATTATTTTTTAAATTACATGCATGATTATTGCTAACACAGAATCAAACAAAACATCACAACAGAAAAAAGTTAGTAAGTTAGTTTAGCACAGTATTTCAGACAGACAGGCATACATTTTTTTTTTTTTGGTGAATACTGCCATAGAGGAGGGTAAAGTGGCTCGACCACTGATGTAGCACTCAGTATCAGAGCAGAGCACCCTGGGTAGAGCCCAGATGAAACACTAGGAGGTGAAAGGGAAAGTGGTGATTTGTCATTAGACTTTTCAAAGAAAAGCCAATGCCAAGCATCCAATTTATGCCTGTTATAATTCCACCCCAATCACTCCCCCATGGCCCTAAACACATTCTTCTTCCAAGTATCCAAAGAACGCCACACATGGTGCAACTGAAAGTGTGTAAAGCAGAAATATTCCATTGCCATTTTTTTTCTAATTCTGCAATACATTTTCTACTTGCAGTTTTGGTTAATCATATTAACAAATATGTTTTAAAATATTAATAGTTATAACCAGTTTTGGTTTAAAGTGATGGAATAAAGTTCAGTGACTATGCAGCATCAAGTGTTTGCATAGATGTTTGTTGTTCAACATGTTTGGCATGCACCTTACACCATATGTAATCTATTTTGGCTTTGAGTCTGAAATGTTTCTGTGCTCGTTAATACTGAGACAAGGTGAGGACAGCCTTTTTCACTTTGGCTGCCAAAGTGAAAAGGGTTTCTCTTGGCCTGTGCGGCATTTGTAAAACACGCTCCCATAAAACTGAAATCAAATGCTCCAATTCTTGAATGGGATGTTGGAAAATTTTTTACAGGCAAATAAAATTGCGTGTAACCATTCAAAAAGCCGCAGAGTTCAGTGTATGGTTCTGTTTATCTGAAATAATTTTCACTCCAAAATCTTTAAGTGTCGCCTGTGTTTGCTGCAGACTATTGTTAATCTCCTGCACACTTGAAAGTTGATCATCCACATGAAATATAGCTCACGCCTTCTGCAGACTAACGACATGATTTTGTGTGTGTGTGTGTGTGTGTGTGTGTGTGTGTGTCTGTGTCTGTGTCTGTGTATGTACGTGTGTGCGTACAGGTACTCATTCATCTGTGTGCATGTATGTAGGGGTAGATAAATGACCATTTTATTTACAAATGTCAGAGGAGGCATGCTGCTCAGTACTTTACTGCCTGCGCACACAGACACACAGATGTGCATGATCACTTGTTGATTGTTGGTGACCTTGGCTGATTGAACTGATAAAAGGGCAGCCAGTTGTGCAGCTGTGGCTGGCTGTCTGGCTGAGCAGGGCAGTAGGGCGCTGAGGAGAGAAATGGTAGCGTGACTGCGAGCGACCGTGGAGCAGCCATATCATGACCCCAGCAAGCGTACTTGCCAGTCTGCGCACTGTACTGCACTTGTTCCTCTGGCAGGGACAGAGCAGACAAAAGAGCAAGGAACTTCCCCAGACCTTCACTTTGGGTGTTTGGACAACTCCACGGCCCCCTCAGTGCCCTCAGGGGCCACTCAGCTGGCTTGGAGAGTGAGAGCGAATGAGAAAGAAGGCATGTGTGTGTATGTGTGTGTGTGTGTGTGCATGCATGCGCGCACGTGTGCGTTGTGGGTATGTATGTCTGTGTGTGTGTGGTGATGAGGAATCCATGACATCATTGTTGCAAACACATGAACGGCTGCAGCAATTTGGTGTGTATGTAAATTTCTAGAAAATTATACATTCATTCTAGAAAAATATACAAGCATATTGCTTTGAAAGTCTGCCACATCACTTCATCACAATTATGATTGATAATAGGCAATTTATAAGATGAATCTAGCTTCTGTTTATATTAATTTGTAAAAATCTTTCCTTTATAATTAAGTGTGCATGACTTTTTTAGGCACACAAAGTCTGGCTTGGTCTATTATTATAACTGGAGTATACACAATGCATACATAAAGTCAAATATTTATGTAGTTTATAAGGGTAACCATATCTAGTGTTTCATAGAACTTCGACTTATGATTTCTCCATTGCATATTTATTTGTTTGTCTGTTGGACTTTTTGGTGGCTAATGGCCTACCTTAGCAAACTATGTATAAATTACTTTTCCAGCACAAGTAATAGCTAAAAAAAAGTGAACAAAACAGGCTGCTACTCCTTTGCAAAGAGAAACCAAAACCGACGTTGGACCGTGGCTGTCTTTAAGTCTTCAATTATCCTCATATAGATCGACAGAAAGAAAAAAAAAAGTATTTGGGTAAAGCGGCTGTTGTAAGTTGAGATATTGAAGTTTCAAGGAAGTAGTTGAAAGGGTGATGCAAAAGTCATCAAAAGAGGTTTTTAGCAAATGGAGCGGCAGAGAAGGAGAGAGGGTTGGGTGTAGTTACATGAACGCAACTTGGCCTCATTGGATGACAAATTGTCCGGCCGTGGGACAGGATGGTTCAGCCAGCTGGTTGGCCCCATCGGTGGGTTGATTGATGGTGTTGATGTTCTAAATCAGCCACCAACACACCAAGTACAGGACTCATAATAGCACAGCTTTAGATTGGCCCTGGAGATAGCAGGAAGTGGATTGGGGGAATGCAAGGGGGGAACTGCAAGGGAAAAAGGACAAGTTCCCATGCATATGGGATATGAGGGTTTGACGCTGCAGCTGCTGGTTATAATCCAGTCTAATGAAGTGAATGTTAAATAGGAGAAAACAGCAGTGTGTTGTATGTTCATATCAGTCCGGCATTTGTTGCCGTTGCTTAGTCATGTCTCAACAAAATGCATGCAGGGTCATCATCACTCAGACAAAAGAGCTTGGGGTCAAGCCGTGATCATTACTGTCAAACAGAGGTCAGAGCTGGTGCTCTCATGTCCACAACCTTTGGACCAACTTGTCCAAGGGATGTTTTAAAGTGATGGAAAAAGTACAATGTTCCCTTTATTATAGTTTAAGACTCTGAATAACACACTGTACCTTTGATCGAGAGCAGGGCAGTCTGGAATTGTGTGGGAGGTGATGAGGTCTTAACATGCAAAGGGGAAGCACAGGGCAGTTCAGGGTTGTATTGGACCCTTTCCATTACGATCTTGGAGCAAACTTTCCTCATAGTTCATGTTGTGTCATTTTGAAGTAAGATGTAAGTTAATATGACATATGCACCTGCCTGAGAGAGATAGTGGAAGAGAAGATTCTGGTGCTTTTAGCCAGAATAGGTCATAAGAAATTCATTTGCAGCTGTCAACTAAACATTTGACATTAGTTAATTCTTCCCAACACACACAACAATTTCATGCAGAGTTTTTTCTCTTCTGGAAACTCTCAAAGTGGTGTATATTAGTTTGTGCAAAAAAATTCAACATTTAAACTAAAAAATGTATCTATATCTTGATTTAAAGTCTATCAATATCATCTGACAATTGGCACTGTGTTACATGAAAATAGTAATAAAGTTCCTATCATATTTAATTCTTATTATGCAGTTTGATATTACTTTTGTGATATAGATTATGTATGAATTCTGACTAGACTTTTTCCCAGGGGTCACTATTGTTACCAAATATAATATTTCACAAAATACACCAGCAAAAAAAACAAATGTTAGGGCAGGTAAATGGTATGTATTCAAATTTCAATGAAAAAAATGGTATTAAATGGGTTAACTCTGTGAAGGGTTGATAACGAGTTTAGAATGTAACTTTCAGCTGAACTGTTCACCTGACTTCTTCTTTTTATTTGTTCTTTTCTATTATCTGACACATCCATGGTTAAGAATAAAAAGCCAAAAGAATACATTCCTGTTAATATCAGCAATGTGGAGAGGTTAGACCCCTTCTCTAATGAATTAAAGACTCTCTGATTCTGGATACAACCTAAATCATGGCAGAGTGCTTGACTTTAGAGGGCACAGGCTGGGAACATCACAGAGCTATGATTTTGTTAGCTAATCTTGTTTTACTCTGCACACTCTGACCTGCTCATCCTCATTTGAAGGCAATGTACAACTTTGGCACTACAAAAAATAATACAGTATCGTGGCATGGCATACTGGCATGAAACAAAATTGTTTCATGCCCAGAATAGTCTGATCAGGTTTTTCTACTGCAACTACATTCATTGGCTCTTGCAAAAGAGAGTACACAGTAATTCTGGCTGGCTATTTGGAGGAAGATTATGGGCATGAAGCCAGCCGGAGTCTATGAGCTGTTGTTGGGCCAACATCTTTATAGCCTTGGGCCGCTAGCCGTGGCATCTATGAACCAGGCCCATTGTTTATGGCCTTGCATGCACAGACGTAGGCCGAGACGAACACAAACACACGCACACATACACATTTAGACATAATGGCCTATCACGTGTGCTTACACATACAATAAGTGTGTGCATGGAACACTTGACAAGGCGATTTAAGTAGGCAATCCGCTATTTGATGGTATTTAGTGACCATCAACAGCTCGGTTATTATGAGCTCCAGCAACCAAAAACTCCAAGAAGACATGATGACACAAACAATGTTGCAAACCGATAACATTATTAGGTCAAGATAATGTTGGAGTTACTGTGAAGTGAAGCTAGCTGCACCTCCTGCATAAGAAGAAATTGGTAAGAAATTCAACAGAGAATTAGTAAAAGTGGTAAAAAAAAAAGTGAAATATTTATACATATATATACACACACACACACACACACACAGTATATATAGTATAGTATAGTCTTGAGGCCTACTAGTCCCCCAACATGAAGTGTGAAACACAAAGCAGATGCCACAAGAATTAAGAAATACGATAAGTGTAAATCTTTTTTCTTTTTGTTTTTTGTCTGTCAACCCAATGAGGAATTGTTTATTAGCAATGCATGTGCAAACTGTTCGCTGCCAACAGTCTATGTTCACACATGGTCTGTAAGATGTTCATGGCCATTGTGTTTCATTTATTTTCCCAATAGTATCAGTTCTTGGGAACTAATCCATGATTAAAGTTTAAAGTGTATTATCTACTGGACTCATTCCTGTATTCCTGTGTTTTGTCTAATTTGGCAAGAAAATAACACAGAACAGTACATAAACAGTTTTTTAGGTGATAGGGTTGCAATATGTCAGCTTGTTACCTTGAATCGATTAATGTAATACTTTAAACACTATGCAGGGTATGTCCTTTTCATATATTTGGCCAAATGTAAGAAACTATATTGCCAAACAAACATGAATAAACCTCACTGGTATAGCACACACTACATGCAGACTAGCACACACATGCACACACATACATACATAGATATACACACACACACAAACACATACACACTCAGACATGCAGACACTGTTCCCCATAAATTGTTGAATAATTCTGGTCACTTTTCACCCCTGGCAGACCAGTGCTGTATAAATGATAGACAGAGCAGTCCGTGCAGCTGTGTAGAGGTAGGATGCGTATCTATACACACACATGCATGCTCATCATACAAGCACACACTGTCGAGCACACACTTGTTCAAACATACCACCTACTGACAGTAGTTGAAAATAGAGGTCTGTGGTTACCTCATTATTATGTTCCGTGACTATTGTGGCTGTGTGTGTGTGTGTATGTGTGTGTGTGTGTGTGTGTGTGTGTGTGTGTGTGTGTGTGTGTGTGTGTGTGTGTGTGTGTGTGCGCGTGTTCATGTATGTGTGCATTTGATTGTCTCTTTCTCCTTTATCTCGATCTCCCCATGTCTCCCTCACTCTCTCTCTCTCTCTGCCCCTCCCTCTCTTGTCCTCCTCCTCTCAGATCCTTCTTCCTCACCATGATTTCACAGACCTCCACTTACTCCATTGTGCTGAGAAACAAAAAATAAAAGGAACACAATCGCCTTGTCCTCTTTCTCATCTTAATAAGCAGCTCCAAGTTTGATAATTACACGTTCAGCCCGCCGCATGAGTTTCTATGCAGTGTTCACATCAGGAAGAAAGCCATTGACTCCGCTGTTGAGGGGACCAACTATTTGGAATGACTGACAACTGTCCCCCTCCCCCTTTTTGGTCGGGAGGCTGTAAAAGTGAGAACAGCGCAGATCAATTCTGTCTCCTCATTAGGGAGTGTGTCCCTGAATGCCACCATGTAACCATTGGAAAAGCCAGTGGACCACATACATTGCAAGGGCCTATAATCCATTCCATAACCTATTGCCATGTGCTGCCAATTAATGGGGTTTCTGTGGAGCAAGCGCCATGGAGACGGCCAGACTGAGGGTTTTCTTCTGTAGCGGAAGCCAATCTGTTTAGGATTATGGGAATAACTGGTGTGGCTGACAACGAGGCATCCAACATGTACGGCTGAGGAGAAGCGAGGGAGAAAGAAGGAGAAAAAAAAGGGAAAAAAAAGTGCAATAAATGTGTTGACATGGAGTTGATTGTGTTTTGGCACGGGTCTGGTTATTGGTGATGGTTTGAATCTATAACTGTTGATTGTATTGAGAGTTCAAAATCTGAGAGCCATCTGTGGTTGTTTAGTCCATTCCATTATACCACATTTAGAGAGCATCTTTCTATATGAAATTTCACAGGCACTGTCCAACACTGCTGTGTTCATTTCCCTCTTGGTTGATTTTTTTGCATGTTCCAGGTATTCATAAATTCCAACAGTTTAAAGTATTCATTTAATCTGCGATCATCAAAATAAGGGAAATATGGTTCCCCTCTCTTGTGTTTCCAGACGATTTGAAGCAGAGACATACCTTATCGGACTCCTCCACACAGAGAGGCCTTCTTTGTGAACCACTCAGCCATTATGATGGCAATCTTAATGATTAAAGACCCATGGAACAAACTGGGCTACCTGTAACCATGATGTCATGTCTAGTCTAGAGCCACTGCAATGATTAAGATTTAAAGCTGTTAGAGAACTTTACTGTATGCTGTTTGTGGAAAAATATCAATTAGCTACTAAAAAGCAGTTTATGTTTTTGGACATGAAGCTCCAGCTCCTAGTCAATGTTTAAGGGGCATATATACACTTAAGCCTAAAATTACAATACAAGGGATTTCTTTATTTTTTCACTTGCACATTAGTATTTCACCTGAGTTTTTATCTAAATAGAACACAAAAGACAGTCTGAAGCCATAACTGATTTGTGTTTTGATAGAATGAGCATCTTTGACAGAGTGAAAACAAAAAAATCATACTGTCCGAAATTAGTCATACCCTGTCTCAATAATCAGTTGCATACCCCTTATTTTTTTTTCAGCCTCCAAACAATTTTTATAATTCCTCAATAGCTTCTTGCAAGTATCGGTAGGAATTCTGGACCATTCCTGCTTTGCAAATGTTTCCAGATTCTTGAGGTTGTAGGGTTTCCCGTGCTGTCACCCATTTCCATAGGTTTTTAATAAGGTTTAAATCAGTACTCTGACTTGGCCACTTTATTATTCGTTAATAGCATTGTCCTGGAACCATTACTTCCCCACCTTAGCTGTATGCTTCAGATCATTGTCCTGGTGGTAGGTCCAAAACTCCCCCAGGTTCAGGTTCTCTGCTTCCTGTTTGAGGTTTTCTTCAAAAATCTTGATGTACAGCTCTTTTCTCATGATTCCTTCCACTTTAACCAAGATGCTAGGCCCATTTGCTGAAAAGCAGCCCCATAGCATGATGCTTCCACCTCTATATTTAACAGTAGGTACTATGTTCCTTCTTTAGCTAGATAAAGCCCCATCTCTGTGGCCCAAAAGCTCAATTTTTGTTTTTATCTTTCTTTAATTAGGTCTTTGCAAAGGTCAGAGGAACTTTTACAAACTTTAGTTGAAGCAGGGGAGTCTTTCTTGGTCGATGTCCATAGAGGCTATTTTGGTGCAGTATCCACTGGAGTGTCTGCCTCGATAGAGTCAAACAACTTGAACTCACAGTTCCTTCAGGACAGCCTTGGTAGGAGTCCTTGGATTGTTTGCAACATCTCACTTGATCTTTCTGGCAAGCCAAGGTGATACTAATGACTTCTGGCCACGTCCTTTGAGGTTTTTGACCGTGTGAAATTTTTGGTACTTTTGGAAGATGCTTTGCACTGTTGCTACTGCCACCTGAAATTGTTTTGAAATTTTTTGTACCCTTTCCCTTCCTTTTTGGCATTCACTATGCATGTTCTCAAGTCCTTACTGAGCTCTTTGGTCTTTGCCAAGGCAAGTTTTGTGTCAACTCGAAAATGACTTAAAAGTCACAAGCAAGTTGACTTGTATAGTCTGAAAACTGGTTAAAAGACAAAATACAACTCAGCAATTTTGAGAACAATAGTAAACACTAAACTCAAAAACAATGGTTCATTTAAAAATCCTAAAGCTATCGGTCTTTGCATCTCTGGGGTATGAATAATTTTGGATAGTGTGATTTTTTGTTTTCACTCTGTAAAAGATGTTTATTTACACAATTTATCTAAACACAAATCGGTCATGGCTTTAGACTTTCTTTTGTGTCATATTTAAGTAAAAAATTAGATTAAATACTAATTTGTAAGTGAAAAAATGAATAAATCCCTTGTATTTGACAGGTGTATGAATAATTTTGGGCTTAAGTGTAGGTCCAAGTGTTGTTTTTCTGTTTGGGGATGTATAAGAAACAGCTGTTGCTAGAAACCACACTTTTATATTTAGACTTGAAACAACCAATTATCACTCTTGGATTAAGAGGATTGGCTCTTCAACACTTGGCTCCACTTTAGTGGTAGAATTGTGGGTTTGGATCCCACATTACAGTGTTATATTAATCTATCAGAACAGAGTTATGATGAATTTGGGAATCGGGTACATTTAAATCAATGAGGTGTATATTTCAATCATCTTATAATTAGTTTTTTTCTGTCATTACTGTCAAATCTATTTGAAACAGTAGTTACATGGAAACAATTTTTCTGAAACTGAAAAACATGTCAACCACAGCAGCTCTAACATGACTATTGTTAAAGCTGCAGTTGGTGTTTATAGGAATAAACCTAAACAATAATCATCTGCAGTTTCTCTCAGCTCTAAGGACATTTTAACTCTTTTTTTTACCTTCATTGCTTTGTTTTAGTGTCACACAGGTTGCATTACTATGGTTTCCTCTACAACAAGCAGCTCTTTTGGGGGGAAATGTATAAATGAACCCTTCTTTCAACCACAAGCCTCCTCTCTTGCCCTTCCTTGCAGCAGTGTTATTTTTTGCCCACACCAGATATCAGATAGACAAAGTTAGTGACTAGATCACAATAGTGGTATGTCCAAAAACAAAAAATAAACATTTTTCTGTTAATAGGCACTAGAGACCTAAACTGAAGCTGGTTCCCCATCTTAAAGCAGCAAGAATTACTGGCATAATGTTTAATGAGATTCTTTTGAAATTAATGTTTTATTGGAAACTAAACTGGTCTAAAGCTATAAAAGAAACAAAAAAGAAGTTGATTCAACGGTTGTCAACAGATGTATCGAGGCACACACACTGGCCTTTATTTGCAGGCTACACTGTAGAAGCTTGTGTGATAATTAATTACTTTTCATTGTCATTTGGATTTATGGGACATGCTCAGCCCTCTTCTGCCCTCCATAACAAGAGTTCAGCCTCGACTCCACCTCTGCAACCACAAAGATACAGGCCTGCCTGTGGCTCAACTGATAGACGACACAAATAAAACGCTTACGCGTGTTTCTCTGATTTGTTTTTTTTATTATCATATAATTTCCTCTCACCATCTCTTTTTTTACCACCCTCGTCATCTTCCCCCTCCTCCTCTACACCTCCTCCTCCTCACAGGTGGCTGTGCCCCAGCCACAGTCACATGGGGGTGGGGGTAGGTGGAGTGGGGTGGTGGGGGGGGACTTTCCTCTTCTCATCGCTCAGGGGCCGTGACCTCTGAAGCACTCCTCTGGGAGATTCCATCAGAGACCCAGACTTGCACTTAATGCAAATGTGCAGCACTTGAACTGAAAATCAGAGCAACTTGGACCAGAGAGGGACACAGTAAACACAGAGTAAGACACACGGGTCCCTGTGTAGGCAAGTTAGACACACAACAAAGCAACCGCCCTCTCCTCTCTTGCCCTTCCTTGCAGCAGTGTTATTTTTTGCCCACGCTGGGGCATATATCATTGAGGAGCGCTTGTAGAGCCTAGTTAATTAGGGATACCTCAAAGCAGGCATAAAAATGAAGGTGATATTTATTAGGCAGTGTTTTAGCTGCTTGTCATTAGTGCGTGTCAGTGCCATAAAACACATTTCAATGAGTGAAATCAGAACATTTCTGTTACTAACCATAGCTGACCTGCTACTCGATGAGGAATTGACACTTCTGGTTTCTTTGCTTCAATTCATATATACATCCTGTGCACAGAAGATGAATCCCTTTCTCTAGTAGTGTTTATTGTTGTAATCAAGAAGAGTGATATTTGTCCCCCAGTGTTTGCTGTACATGACTCGCTCAACAGGAGAGGTGCAACACTGAACACACATGAAGTGTGTAATAATTTATGATGATTATGATCATTTTAAGGTGGTAATAAAAAAGTTCCATTTTCATCCACCACCAAGTCCACATGAATACACTCAACACATACACAGATAAGAAAAATGCATGTCACATATAGAAACATGTATTACAATGGAAGTATACTTTATTTTTTGTCATTTTATTTTCCCTTTTAAGTGGAATTCCAGACCATCCAAGGAAAAGCACACATCTACACCATTTTTGGACCTTTCAGTTTAACATAGATGAAGCCTGTCATGCAACTTTTTGTCACCTGTTTGTCTTCCTCCAGTGAACACAAAGACTATTGTTTTTAGTTGTATGTAGAGTATTTTCGCCACTTCACACCTTTCATTCACATGTCTTCTACCATCTGCATTCACAGGCATGAAAGGAGGGTTATTTTTTCTGTAAACCACACTCATGTTCTCAGTGAACGGACAAACCTGTGATTGTCCAATATACACAAAAGATTGACTCCCAGATAATTGTTCTCACACAGACGTGTTTCTACAATGGATGACTTTAAGGTAAATTTAATTCTCATGCTCTCTCCGTTTCTTTCCTCTCATGGTATGCATGTGGTTCGGAACACAATAAATATGTATATGCTGTATTTTCTTCTGCCACCATATTGCATATCTAAAAACACTCCTGTAATGTGAGCCAGTTGATTTGATCGCTCCAGTTTCATGATTCTTGGCCTGAAGGAAAGGAAGGGTTGTGGTTGGGACCGAGAATGCCAACAGAGGCCATATGATAGGCATTGCATCAGAGCAAGAGACTGGAATGTTATTACACTTTAAGAGCTTTTCAATGCTCATTAACACTTATGGCTCCTCTCAGGCCCTGTATTCAAATCCTGTTTATTTATCTGTTCATCTATCAAGAATCTATAAAGGTTATAATAAAGTATTTACTAACGCAACCACAATTATAAAGTTGTATGATTATTCAAAAGAACAAGTCTAAATTTGTGTTAAAATCTAATTTTGCAAACTGAGACATTCCTTTGAAAATAAGCTTTATTAATACATGTCTTTTTTTGATTGACATCTAGACCTTGTTCAGATCCTCAAAAGTCTCTATGAACTTTTTCACTGAGACACAGAGAAGTAAATTTGTTATTTGGTTGCATTTATTCGAGGTTTGCCACTTTTGCATGGTTTAAAAACAAGGTTGGTCATGTCCCATAAACAAGTTAATTTTGTGACATATAAGTAGCATATCTAATTGCTGAATGTTTCACTGAAACAATTTGTTTGGCTCATGTGGGAATTGTTAGTACAGTATTTTCATAATAGTCTCATAAATAGGTATTTTCCACCTTGCATGCACACATAAAAGAAATTATTGTTAAAGCAGCATGATCCTCTACTAGAATTAAACCTTACACTGTTACACTATTCAAAATTATTACTCTGTCTCTCAATTTTACGATTCACTCTTTTTCCAGTTTTCTCTCAGCTCCACTTTGACTTCATACCTCGAATAGCTCTTGCAATTTAGCATTAATAATTTGGCAATGGCAACATGCCTCACTGTAGAAACATTAGAAAGATGGAAAGCAAGTTATATATTGGATGCCACCTCTAACAGAGACTTGTTGAAATGGAGTAATTTCTGGTAGATATAATGTATTCAAAAATAAAATGTATCGTGCCATTCTCAATAAAACCTTAAGAGCTTTTTCCCTGACTATACAGGAGAAGTCATCTTAATTTGTCTATGGATATGACTTGGCCTCCACAGATTAGAGAGACAAAAAAGGCCTGTACAGGCTGGCAAACCCTAAAAAAATCAATACTAAGGTCTTCACCACACCATAGCCCAGATTTAGCCACTAATCACAGGTTACTATACCAAGTCTACATAGGTAGTTTATTTATGAATGTGCAAAAGCATCAGGGGATAAAGTCAAAATAGTCTTTTGCCATTTATTTCATTTTCTCCTCTTTTTACCTCACACATCCATTCCATGAGACAGGTGCATAGGAGAGAAATAGATAGATGAAAAGCTGCAAATACAATTCTGCACTTTGTACAACCTACAATCATATACAGTATACATATACATAAATTCTTCTTCTTATAAAAAAAAATCAAGTGTATTTTTGTGCTAGGTTTACAGGCTGCTAGATTCCATGAGTGAAAACAGGTTTTGATCACTGTAAAGGAACAATAGCACTACATTTTGGAAAACTGACTCCCCAAATTAAAATTAAATTAAAAATCAGCACTGTTTCTTGCTTCCCTCTCTCATGCATTTTATTTAACATCCCATTGCATTTACATAAACCAGCTGACCACATCTGCTGGTCTCGACTAACCAATAGCTAAGCTACATATTCCCCCTATCAGCCTATTATCTCATTGCTATCTGTTTAAAATATGTTCTCAGGATCTATCTTATACAATATATTTCACATTTGATAATCATTGCTGTGAAATAAATTTAACGTTTCATGTTTTTAATTTCACTGTCTATTCTGTTTGAACTCCAGCTTCAAATGTCACAAAACAGGCTTGAGATTTATATAAATCCTTTCCCTATTAGAAATTACTGAAATAAGCATTTTTCACAACTATTGCTAGAATAAATGTTAAATAGAAAAGACTTTGATCTGACTTTAGTGTGCTAAACTCCAACAACAGCAATACAGGGTCCTGCATCATTAATTAGTTTGGTTGATGTGATTTATACAGCTGAGGTTACCATCAAACAGTGGTTCCAATAGTGTTGCAAAACTCCCGCATGTCTTGATTAATTTGATTAATTTATAAGGAGGCCAAGTTGAAGCTAGCTGCAGAAAATTTATTCAACGCCAAGTCTAACATATCATTTAAGAGCCTGAGGTTGAAAAATGGCGAAGGGATGCTGTGGTTTGTTTTGGCATGGAAGCCTTGTTCCATTCTATGAAATGGGTTTGCAGACTACTGCTGTGGAGTCACTCTCTTTTATTTGACTATGTGCCTCACTACGAGGAAGGAAAAAATGGCTTTGTATAATCATCAACCAGCCATATGCCCCCCCCCCCCCCCCCTAAAAAAATGCTGGCAACTGTTCTTTGTGCAGAACATTAAAAAGAGAGCAAGAGAGAGAGAGGGGCAGAGGGAGACGTTTCTGACCGCAACTCATAAACCGCACTTTATTTAGACTGGCGTGCACCCATTATTTGTTCACAGGGGCTTTCAGTCAGACTGAGGGAAATATGTTCCAGCATTTGGGCAGGGAGGAGAAGCAGAGGGTGATGAAGGGAAAAGGGGGATGATGGTGAAGCGAGAGAGGGAGTCAGAGTGAGAGGGAGGAGGTGGGATGAACTCTTGCCAGGTGTCGGCCGTTGCCATGGCGTTCCATCAGGCGACTCCATCGCAATTCGGCGGGCTCATCAGTGACTGACTGCCAACGGGAGGGCAACAGCACTGTGGAGAAACCAAAAGAGTAAAGCACTGGGCTCAAACCAGCCTACCCCCCTCTCTCTGCTGCACCCACTGCACCCTGTTGGAATGTATAGAGTGTAACCTGTTTGTGTGATGTATGATTGACAGGGAGCATCTATGTAATGCACTCAAGGCCCGGTTAAGTGTGTCCTTGCAAATTCAACAATTCCTGTGACACATCCAAGACAGCTGGGTTTAAAATAAGGCTATAATTCCTGTTAGGTGGATGGTTTTTTTTTGGTGAGCAGAATGAGGTTGATGTCTTATTTTCTCCTTTTTTTGATATCCACCCTGAAGTCTCCCAAGTACCAGGCTGTATTACGAATGACATCCTTCAGCTGCAGCCATGACGGAAATTAGGTCATTTTCACATCCACAAAGCCTCAAATTCCAAATATCAGTGACATTTTGTCTTAACCACCCTCATGCTGTGGCACGAGCGGTTTACGTTATTATCCTCTCCACTACCCGAGATTCATGGCAGTGTTCCTACCTTCACCATCTACAGTCACCATCATCATCCCTATTGATACACAAAACAGCCCTGTCTCCATTCACCTGTATTACCATGCAACTGTACATATTCACAAACTAAAAAGGCCTCGCTTGCTGCAACTCTTAGCAACTGTTGCTATGTGTAACAACACTCCACCTCTTGCTCACTCTTCAAATGCGAATGACTAATCCATCACAGAGCACATTGAAAGCTCTTGGTGAGGCCTCTGGAGCAGCTTGACGCCCCCTGTGACCCTCTCCTGGATGTTTCCTCATTACTTTATAATGTATTCACGCTTATGCTTCCATGGCACCCGCCCTGGCCTCATAATGGGAGGAAGCAGTGAGCTGTTACAATGCATATCAGCCCAGCACAATTTGCACTTCATTTTATTAACAAAAAACAGCCAGCCCAGCTTCTGGCAGTGCTTTGCCAAAGCTCACTAGGCTCCAACGTGCACTGCCGACAAATTTCCTGCAATGTGACGACAGGATTGAGTCTCTCTCAGCATCAGTGGGGTACCTCCGCTGGCCCCCAGGAGATGCTGTCATTATGCGTGTTTGCAATCATGGAAGCTGAATACCCTGGCTGGAAGTGAGGGAGAAAACTGGCGGAGAGAGAAAGAGAGAGAGAGAGAGAGAGAGAGAGAGAGAGAGAGAATGTTTCATCTCCTCTGCAGTGTTTGAGCTTTCTGAAATGCATGTACTATCATAGCAATGTTGTGTTTACCGCAGCAGGAGGCAAACAGAGTCACAGAGGAGAGGCTCGGAAACACCAGACACAGTAAAATGAGCAAAATACATACATTAGGACTCTCTGTATTCACTACACACAAGCCAAGCAGAGGGGGAAAAAACTCATTTCAATATAAATGGAAGACAAGCGGGGAGTGTGTGTCTTTATATCAGCTTTTAAACATCCCTTTTTTTTTCTACGGAAATATCCAGCAGAAGTGCTGAGACGAGTTTTGCTGGGAAGTCAGGATGTCAATGTTAATTTTCTCCCTGTTGCTAAGGAGACTCTCACAGAAGCCCTGGTTCCCTCCCCCATGGTCACTGTGCTCTCAGTCAAAGGAGCCTTTCTGCTTCCTATTTCTCTGTGGCACAATCAGACACTGAAGAACATCTCTGCTGCTGCTGCGTGGACCGACAGAGCCCAACATCTGGGGGCTGTATTGTTTTCCGTTGGGGAGAAAATGTCTCCCTAGTGAACTATTCAGAACAGCTCCTTTAGCATACAACCAATCTTCTCCTGTGATTGTCACGCTACTGTTTTTGATGGCAGGGTGTAGTAGCTGCTTGTCTTACACAGGAGTAACACAAGCGAGCACTTTAATATATCAATACCATACCCCCCTTTGGGCCAGACCTAGCTGGTAGCCACATCAAGAGGAAATTGCTAATGTGAGGACAAGTTGCGAGGAAAGCTTTGTAAACACTAAACATTTTAGTCTGTCAGCGCCTAGTCAGAAGTGGAAATCACAGACACAAATTGCTGTTGTGTGGCTGCCTCAAAATGATCCCTCTCAGCCATAGTCACCTTTCTGACTGACATGCTGTGCTAGTTATCATGTAACACATCAGGAGCTTAAGGGTTTTTAGATGATATGTTGTATGGCTTGCATGCACCACCAGGCGTATTCTTGTTTAGCATGGTCAGCTTGTTCTCTCCGTACAATTATGCAGAAACTTTGTGGCTCAGGTCATTCAGGATCTGAGGGGCTAAATACCCTGAAATGCCTTGATGGTGCAACATTTTCAACTGTTTTGAGTCTAGATCAATCAGTCACAAAAGGATCTTCTTGTAAACACATTTTCACTGTTCAAAGCCTTGATTCATAACATATATATTGAAAAAAATGGACTGTTTGAAAGTCCTACAATCTGATTGGCTATACCAGATGCCAACCCCATATTTCTGCTACATCAGTGGCTTCCACCTTATTGTGGGGCAAGTGGAGAACATTTTTGCTTTATTCTGCAATTTGCAAGCCTCAGTCTTAAACTGTTTTGCTTGAATCAATAGTAGAAACTTATGAATGACTACATCTGTTTTTTTAATGCTAGGAAGTCAGTCCACATTAAAAAAGGAGTAGGAACGGGCCACAGACAGCATCAAATTGAAGAGTCTAAAGGGGCTCTAGAAAACAAAGTATTCCTTCCACAGATAACATTAGCTGCACAGCAGATTTAGGTAATTCCTATTCCCTCCCTCTCAGAAGTTGCAACATTAACAAGACAGCTAACAAGTGAGAAATATAAAAGCTGTGCAATATCTAGTGTTAATCAGGTGCCTCTTATTTCCACAAAGATTTTTTTCCAATTGCACTGTTCCTACGATATTTTTATCTGTTGTCTGTACTATTTTTCTACAATCATCAAGGCATCATCATTAGTCATAGGCCTTGATATCATCACCAAACCACAACATACATTGGCTTGGTCATAATATTCATAATTTCTTTTTCTTTTCTCATTTAATCTGAACAATAAAGTGTAGCACACTTGTATTGCAAACGTGTGTACTAATTCATATGAAAAGGTATACATGCTTCTGATCTAATTGCTGCCTGTCAAATTCAATCTGTCAGTATGGCATAATAGGGAAATATTAACATATTATTATTATTATTTTACATAATATAATATTATCAATCAAGACAATAGCTATAACTGACCCTGACCATGAGCCTGTGTGTCTTGTGATTCACACACACACACACACACATGTTTGTATGTATGTATGTATGTATGTATGTGCATGCGTGCATACGTGTGTGTGTGTGTGTGTGTGAGAGAGAGAGAAATAACACAAAAAAAGAGTCTATTTTGTGATGGACTTTATTCAGCTTAATACAGTGAGATACAGCTTGAAAGTTTTATTTTCTAATCACAGGTTTAATTACAAAACAGTTAGACAGGATTGTTCTGCAATTACAATGTGATTATTCCACTTAACAAATTTTTCAATTTGTTTTAAGTACACATTTGTAAAAACTTAAAATCAGGCATGCATTTTTTTTCTATAAAATATTTAAATATGTCCGTCAGTATTTACCAGAGTCCAAAGTGACATCTTCAAATGTCAAAATGTTGTTTTGTCCTATTAACCAAAACCGAAAACAAAAAAATTTCATTTAAAAGAAAAAACTTTAAAAATGCAGCAAATCATCACTTAATAAAGCTGGAAATTATCAATCATCATAACGGTTCACAGATTCATTTTGTGTCTACTAATTGTTTTCGAATGTTTGAATGTTAAAGGACGAGATAATTACATTGTTTAGTTTCACATGCAGAGAATGCACATACACAGATTGTCACTGTGACCTTGTCACTCATAAGACGAGATCTGAAACTGATTTCTTCTAAGTGCATATATGCAGGCAACAGAAGTTGCTGGCTGAGGGCTAAGCAGGGAAAAGACAAAAATGACAGGGATTTCACCACCGAATCCTTTTAGCAGGCCACTGACACATGAATGAGGGCAAAGAGAAGAAGAGAGGGAGAGAGAGTGAGAGAGAGAGAGAGAGAGAGAGAGAGAGAGAGGAAGGGAGAGAGAGAGAGAGAGGGGAAGGCAGGGGGGTAGTGAGAGAGAGAGACAACCAATTTGGGAGTAATGCAACTAAAAACTGACAAGTGTAATTTCATCCATCTGGGCCGATGTGTAAAAAGCACTGCTCCGAACATTCCCCATGATTCCCCCTGATTGATCTTCCCCCGGTCTGAAACACCTATTATTAGCCACAAGCCTAATAGCACCAGGATGGCTCAGTGCTCTCCCAGGGGCCAATTCTCCGGTCATCTGCCCCTCACTCACCACAGCTGTGGAAACCAACCAGGGAGAGGGAGGAGAGATATGGGGGAGGTGAGGAGATGGAGTTGCCAAGAGGGGATGGAGGCGTACCTTGGTAGGGTAAGGGAGGGCTGACTGAGTGAAGGAAACCAGGAAGAGAGAGAGAGAGAGAGGGAGAGAGAGAGAGAGAGAGCGGGTGGCAGGAAAAGGGTGGTGCAGGGTTTCGATGAGGGGAGCAAAGTTGAGGGGAGAGAAAAGCAGGGTAGAATTGGTACGAAGAGGGAGACTGAGAGGCACAGGACAGGATGGAGAGATGGCCATCTGACCAGTGTGATGGAAAAGCCAGGGAGAGACATTGGATTGGGGGGGCAGGAAGAGAAAAAGAATAAGTTATTTATCTTCTTAAAAAAAAGAAAATCTACTTTTTTTGTTGTCTTTAACAGACAATCACCAAAATATAATGTCTGACTGTTCATCTTTCAAATTTCCTAATCCCACAATGCAAAAGTGAAGCTGCACTTACATGTTGCACAATGTTACAATGCCCATTAAAAATGTCTTGCAGAAGGAACAATGAGCTTGGTTAAATTTAAATAAAAAACTCCAGCCTCTACAGTAGTTATATACGTTGCTGAAAAAATCTTCAGTTCTTTATTTTTCTTAACTTGAAACAATCTTTTTTTTTTATAATTGTGTGTTCTTTTCCCTCTAGTTTTTCACAACCTCCAATGAAGCTCATTAAATCATTTCAAAGCTAATTCAGCCATTGAAATTCACACATTAAAAAAAAACATTTTAACACATTCAAGGTTAAACATTTTTAAGAATGGATATGCAAAATCCATTTTCCCACAATAATGATGAAAGGCAAAGATCAAGGTTCCAAACACGAAAATCGCCATCACGATTTCCAAGGTTAGATGTCAACAATAAGAAAGTTTAAATGAAACTAACGAGGAATGCTGATTGATGCCTGACCGTTGGGTGATTCCATGATACATTAAGGTTATAAGTCGTCTGTTAATCGCCTCTCCAGCCTCTTTGATTGAGTGAGCTCTCAGGTGAAGCCTAATGCATTTTCAAGGGCAATGATGACAATAATTGCCTACCTTCACTTCACCAAAATGGACAAAGTCCTAAAATCTGCCACTTGAAACTGACAGTTCAGAGCAAATGAAAATAGATGTTCTGGGGACTTTCCAGGCAACAAATTAATAACTATGATATTATGAGCCCAGCTATAGACATAATCTCCTGAAATCATTAAACTGATCTGTGATCTGTGATTTGATAACTCAGAGAACCCTGGGTGTCATATGAATTATTTCACTACAGTTCATGTAATTATGTTTGAATCTGATACGTTCATTGTCAAGGTCCAGTTTATGTTTATAGAATTTTAGATCCTGTTGTTTCATGAATGCAGCTATTTTAATTTCAATTATGAAACATTTGCATTATGCTGCAGGTCTTGAAGGTATCTGAAGGGACATTAAAGCAACATTTTACCTTTAGAATTTATCATTTTCTCTTATTAATATTTAAAAGAAGGATATTCAGTCCTTCATTAATTGTGTGTCTTAAAAGGTCCACAACATTATACAACATAGCGTCTAGTTTAAGGGAAGGAAATAAACATAACAACATAGATAAATGTGATTTTTTTCTTTAATTGTTGTTATTTTTTGTGTAATTTATGTAAGTATAAATCCCTCAAATAAAGAAATAATAACATTGTCGTTCAATATTTTCAGGTTATTTTCTTTTTCTAGTTTTTTTTGTTTGTTATTTTTTGTGTTTATAATGTGTATAAAGCATAAATTCAGTAAAGCTACCCAAAAGCTGAAACCTTGCAAATAACAATTTTAGGTTCAATATTTGAAATTTTGGAACAAATACAACTTATTGGCTATGTTATGTTTTCTTTTCTTGAAGGATAGATTTTTGAAACCAATCATTTGTCTGGTCCTTGCACTTCTACTAACTAGATATTTGTCACCCTTAAAGTAGAATTTTTGAAGTTGAATTTTTATGTTAGCAGGTGCAACTTGCTCAAACTTTTTTTTTCTCGGAAGGGAAGAGGGTGATTTCAAGAGGCCAGAGAGCACATGACCAAACCAAAACCCAGCCTGAATGTAGTTTCAGGTATGCTGCAGACAAAAGGTCCATAGCTATCGCCTGACAAACTCCTGCAATCCACATTTCATGAGAACCCGAGCAGCATCTACACATCCACCACATTACGTCTCACCAGGTGTGACTCCCTTTCTCTTCACTTTCCTTCCACTTCAGTTCACACTGTGCTCTTAAATTTCAAGCTCTTTTATTTTGCAGTCAGTCAGTTTGTATGTGCCTGTTTGCTTCAGAGCGGCATTTACCCCTATTGTGAGTCTCTTGTTAGAGCACCTTATTTTGTTTTTTTTATTGTTTGCGTGCAGTGGTGTGTTATCTTATGAGAGATGCATCTAAAAGATGTTCCACCTTAGTTTTTTCAGCATGTGTTGTCGAGGATTTTTTACAGTTACTGCAAAGTTAAATAGACAGAAGATAATTGAATGATAATTCTGGTCTAATTTTTCTATGCACATTTTCAAATATATATTTTTAATGTTTTTTATGAGGGCCATTCTGTTGTATTTACATATTAACCTCCATCTAGGTGAATTTTTAATTTCTGAAAAGGTGATATCATAAATGCTTATATTCCATATTTTAAGACTCAACTATTACTGTCCATGAAAGAATATTGTGCAGGTGTATCCCTTAATTAATAATAATCTATCCATCTAACCTATTTAAAGCAGCTACAAAACAAGGCAGGACATTTGACTATCTTTCATTTAAATTTCTCCGTTGGTCTTCATTGAAAAATGGACTTTAAATCCATGGAATTTATAAAGGAGATTAATAGTCTATTAGTTTGCTTCACAAGAGCATCACACCTCATTAAGAAACCTGTCATGTTAATTATCATTAATTCCCAAACGAAAAACAAGACAGAGCTATATTCTTGTAATGATCCTGTATTAATGCTTACACAATCTATTATTATTTTCCTGCTGAAACATGACATAGTGTAGGTAGGGATATTTCGTGTCTTTTTCACGATTATAGCATGTTCTTTCCTGAGGGTTCCTGTTAATTCGGTGCGCAGGGTGTCCTTTGGAGGCTCCGTTCCGCGGCGGCCGCGCACGCGAACACGCGCTCGGAGTCTGGTGGACGTGAGAAGGCACCTGCAGTTTTTGGTAAAAACTCTCTCTCTCTCCCTCTCTCCCTCTCTCCCCCCCCTCTCTCTCTCTCTCTCTCTCTCTCTCTCTGTATATATATATATATATATATATATATATATATATATATCCACAGGCTTGTATAGATGAATAATCTATATATTAATCAATTTTAAGAATAATTTTAAAAAATTAAATTCTGATGAAAACATAGTTCCCATCCTCATCACTGTTTGGACATGATGGTTAAACAATTTTGGAGTTTCCTCTTAATGCCCCCCGTCAAATATTATTTCTTAATTTCTCTCTCTCTCTCTCTCTCTCTCTGTATCTATCTATCTGACAGGGCAAATGAAAAGACGCTCTAATTATTCCAGGAGGTTGGGAAATAAATGATTGTCTTTGAAGTAGGCCCGGGCCTTTGACTACATGAGTAGCTCAGCATGTGATTTGCAACTGTTGAAGTAAAACAAAAAACTTCACTCTGCTGCAGGAAAAAATATGGAAAATGAGGAGGGTGGATTCTCGGCAAAAAAAGAAAACGGTATCTTTGTTTGCTCCCCTTTGTTTACTAGGGGATTCTTTCTCACCCCCTCCCCCTCCTCCTTTTCTTTTTTTCATTTTTACTAATTCATTTCAATGGCTTTCAAACTAGAAAATGGAAATGTTGCTCCTGCCCTCTATTTCGGTGGCAGCGTCCTGGCAACAGAGCAATTTTCTATCATCAGGGATAAACGGCATCGAACAGTACATTCTGATAAAAAAGAGCCCATGATTGCTGGCCTTCCTGTCTGTCATCTACGACCAAATCCTCTCCTTCAAGACCGACCACTGTGCTGTCAGACCTAATAATGTCGCGTATTAAGTCGAGAGAGGAAAAAACGGGGGTAGTACACGCCCCGGCACTCACTAGTCTTATTTGTCACCAACATAAAATCCAGATAAACTTTTTTGGGCTACAGCTCCCTTTTTGTTATTGATTTGGTACTACATCGCGGTTTTATCCGTATTCACTAGATCATAAAAGAACGGATCCCACGATGATAAAATAGATCATCTTAGTTCAGAACTGTTTATAGACAATAATTGAATGTTAAAAATGCTAATTCCTTCATTACTATACACTCTGATGTGTGGTAATAGGGTCACGAATTTAGAGCGTTTTATACATTTGTGTAATTTGTTGTACCTGTTGTTCCGCTACATTTCACGCGTTTACGGGCTTCGTTTTCCTTTTTAAAGACAACTTATAAAACGCCATATGAGTGTAGCTGCAAGCAAACCGACCAGTTCAAACACTCTATAATAATACACATATAATATACATGGAGCGCGACGGGGCGACAAGAGAAACTAGCAAGTCTTTAATTAGGACACGGGCCCTGAGTGGGACCAGTGCTCCAGCCGTACCAAATGAAATCCATTAGGCTGTGAGGGGCTGCGGACTGTCAGTGGCGCAGGCCTCGTGCTTCTTTGGCTCATTTAGCTACCACTACCAACAGGGCTACGCTCCGGGGCCGTCTGAAGGCCTCCTCCCCTACACCTGGGGCCACGGAGACGTCAGTTTTGCTATTTACTCCAAAAAAAGAGATAATGCAATTCCTAATTTATGTTGCAAAACTTATCATAATCTGTCGTCGTCCCTGCCTAGAAGGACACAGCTTCTAGACCAAACCGCACATTTTTTCTTGGTTGCTTTTTACCAAACACATCAAAGCTCCGCAGTTAAGTGGGGTTTGCATTAGCGAGCCGTGCGCATTTTCCCTGCGTAAAACCGGCACGCCACCGTTTGGGCACGGTTGATTTTCTGCTGGAGCATTCAAAGGCTGATCGTGATCTCTTTTTGTGTGTGTGTGTGGGGGGGGGGGGGGTGGGGGGGCTGAAGTAGACAGACAGTGTGCGTGTGTTTGTGTGTGTGTGTGTGTGTGTGTGTGGGAGGGGTGCTCCCTCTTCTAGTTTACAATGAACCGCGTTATACTGACAGCTGTGTGGTACGCATCTGCACCACTTCCCGCTCTAGACGGAAGGCCCTGGCTGCGCCAGCGCTTCGGGCTGCGGAAAACAAACGTGAGACGTGTTGTTTAAGTGTCTCCCGGTTCTCTTTCTGTGTGACGAACCTCGCCCCCCCCGGGTGCCTCCTCCAACCACCCGGGGTCCCCGGGTGTGGCTTTCTCATGCTAGCCAGTCAATAAGCTTTTAGAGGGAGAGACCGACCACAAACGCGCAGCCTCTCCATTACAATTACGACCTGTGTCTTGCTGTAGCTCCGTGTTAACGCTCAGATGTAATTAACACGTGTGGACACGAGAAAAGACGCGGTGTTTAAAAAAAAAAAAAAAAAAAAAAAAACAATTTGAAGATATGGGGAAAACTATGCATTGTATTATATTTTTGCGTAGCCTTTTCAGGTTGGTAACATCATCCACGCGCTGGTGAACGTATTTATCAAGTTTTAAGAGTATTTGATCACATTAATGACCTTGTTAACTCTAAAACAATAAATGTAAAAAAAATCTATGCAGGCCTGATATGTTCACCTGGCATTGGAGTGATTTTAGAGAGTCATTCATCAAGCGTTTATAAGACAGTTGGAAATAAAGAAAAGACCACTTCTGTTGAAAACCGCCACTGCCCATTGATTGTGCTGAAGGTCAATCATCTACTTAAGGGACAAAATGTTTTTTCTAGGTTCGCCATCGAACGCCACTCATTTTCTGATTGACATTTGATGAACGGAAATATGAAATAATTTTTCGCCGGTATGATTCTATGAACTCATCCCGATTAAGAGTCCGACAAGAGGTGCGATAGGAGCAAGTGAAACGCATAAAGACGCGTCGTGGTAATCTGCATTTAACATATTTTCCATTGAAAAACTTTTTTGCTGCTGTACTTTTTATTGCAGCTGGAGAATATTGTATAAAATATTTATACTGATAACATTCAGGATCGGAGCTTCGATTTTTGTATGTACCTTTGCAATTAGACACGGTTGTCATCGTGCAGGCTACATCCTAAGCATTTCAAAAGCGCCAAGGGCGAAATATGTCATGTTCTTTCAATTCAAGCAAATCCGATGCTTTCACCACTTCACTTAATCTCGATGTTGCCTATAAAGCCTCCCATCATGCCTGCGGGACACCAAGACGTTGACATTACCCGAAACTGTTATCCCGCAATTTAATAATCCTGCGGTGGCACACACACGCACACACACACAGAACGAGATGATGTTGCAAAACCTGAGAAATGAAGATGTCGCGTCTAATCGAACCCGGAGATTCTTCATCTTCTCTTTTTTTGCTTCCTACCCCGCAGGGAAGCAACTCATCACTGCGGAGCATGTATGCCTTTGTAGTAGCACTCTAAAGGCGATTAGAAAGGGTATAGGATCTGGTTTCTCTTCTGCGTGTCCAAGTGGAACGAGGGCAGTGGAATTGGCCACTATGTGGGATCACTGAGGGGTGACCGAGGCGATGTCTGCTAACCTGCAGCCTCTCTGTGGGCAGTAAAATCATTCAAGGATTTCGGTGACGCGAAGGTGCATTTCAAAGGAAGTTCTTACCTGCAGCCCTCCTGGCGACTCTGCACTCGACTCAGTCTTTTTTCCTTTTTTTTCAAAATTTATATATATGCATATATATCAGAGTAGAGTCTGTACGAATAAAAGAAATCCTTCTGTTAGGCGTCCGGCGGCTCAACATCACCATCGCCTCCTGTGCTCCTCTCCTGGTCCGCCGCGGCAAAATGGTTATCCTGCTGGGCTTGTGTGCACTTTTAAATCCCGCAAAGTAAATAACAACCGTAGCTGACGATAATAGCAAGGTACCAAGTTCTTGTTACATGAAAAAAGAGGAGAAAATTGAAACTAAACGCTGCATTTAGACAACCATTTTTGATAAGAGGATAATTGAGGCGACACTGGCGTATAATTAGGGGATAATTTATGCTATATCCACTTTTATTCAACCCTCCCAAAATAAATCCAGTCCATAATCATTACAGGCGAATTGTTCTTAATTTTATAGCTGCAATTTGAGTAAAGTGTAGCCGCTAATCAAATAGGTTTTCGTAGTAACTTGATTGCTATAATTATTTTTCATGGCCTTTTTTGGTGAGATCGCTGACTACATTGCGGCAAAAATGCTGAAAGTAGTGCAAAACATCATGAGAATACCTATTGTATTAATTTAAGCATAAATATCCTTTTATTCTTATTTATGGATTGAACATCGCAGAACTGAGAGGCAAACGGTATAATTTACATATATTGAGGACCCTATCAGGCCTCATATTACAGCAGGAATGAAAAACACTGTCAGTTTATCTCGGTATCCACCCTTCTATCTGCAAAATAACCTATTGTACCTCAGGCATATTGTTTTGTGATGTGTCACATGTGCTGTATTTTCAATTGTCTGAATATCCTTAATGATATGGTAACTCGCCCCCAGGAAAAAGAACAGTTCTGATATATGTTATAGGGGGGGGGCTTCTCATTAGGCTACATTAAAGGAAACACTGCATTACCAAAAAAGGTTTAAATGATTAGAAAATACATATAGAAACTATAAGTTGCTTATAAACGGTGAAGTTATAGCCAGATTGATTCATTCCTAAAGAAATTCCACCTGTTTTATGAGTTCCCTTGATGTAAAACAGATCCCTCCCCTGAAATCAATGGGTACAATGTCATCACATGTAGAAGTAGGATCTTCAAGAGTACATTTATTACGATTGGATTTTAATAAACCCATTTGTAAATGTGCATAAATGTGATTAACAATCATTTAATCGCTCAATATGATGATATAGGATTTGTTAAGGTGGATGTTTTTTGCAGTGAAGTACTTTTTTGTAAAACATTTAATGCTCATTTGGTTTCAAATTAATTTCGACTCTAATCGTTCTCAATTGGATACTTGTGTGGTACTTTCTTATAAGTAATTTATTCCTGGGAAAAGGAGGAGTTGATTGGGAAAAAGAAAAATACGCATATATAGACTGACTCATCAGGTTTTAATCAAAGTGCGCACTATGTGTTGCGCGTCGTGCGTAATTTGGGTTCTGGGTAAAGAATACAATCGACGCGACAATTCCAAATGAGCTGCGTCTAGGTGTGAACCTCGTCTGTAGGAATTAGGCGCCTTCGGCATCATATATTATTTCTCTGTGGCTGTAAGCAGGAGCTGGTATGGTGGGTTAACTCCAGCTCAAGTCTCAGTGAAAGCGCAAAGGCACTGATGACGTTTGGGTTGGATGACCAATCGGGAGGCGCTGCCCTTTGGAGACAAACCATTTTCCTTGTAGTGTCTGCATCAAGTCTGGAAGCAAGGGCTCAATTTTAACAGAATCTACCTTAAAATATCTCCCTTAACTTTATGCCCACCTTTCCGTCGCTTTGAGTGAGAATATCATAGGAACAAGGGAGGGAAATAAAGACGCGTCTTGGAGAGAAAAAAATCGGGTGTTAAAAGGACAATATCTGTTCACGGTGGAGAGGGGCGAGAGACAACAGCGGCGGCGAGAGAGAGAAAAAAACGATTTGGTGTTGAGAGAGAGAGGGGGGTGAGTGCTCTCAAGGCAGAAAATTCGATGATGACCATGACTACGATGGCTGACGGTCTGGAGGCTCAGGACTCGTCCAAGTCTGCTTTCATGGAGTTTGGTCAGCAGTCGCACTCACAGCAGAGCTCCCCGTCGATGGCCGGCGGCCACTACCCGCTGCACTGTCTCCACTCCGGCTCACACGCTCACCACCAGCACGACAACAGCGCGTACACCGGGACCAACAGCTACAACAGGTCGTTACCCTACCCTTACGTGAGCCACCCGCACCACAGCCCGTACCTGCCATCCTATCATAACAACACGGGAGGACAGACAAGGTTAGACGGCGCAGGTAAGAGAACCCACTTTTCTCTAGGAGACGCAAATAAACGCCTCATATCCATCCCCGACAGCATTAGCGCAGCATATATATGCACTGCTTTAATTCAAATACGGTTTGGTTAAAGAGTGGCCCACAAATTCGGGCTCAAGCTTTTTTTTCGTACCTGCCAGTGCTGATATCCAAGTCTCCCAATTTGGACAAACGATCTTTCAACCGTAGGTGGGCGAAGCAAAAACATGCATAAATTACAACCGGATGATTTGAGATTCCAGTCTGTTACGTTTTCTCAGTCTTTGTTGTTGTTGTTACGTTGTTCCGTTGAGCATTCCCCTTCACTTCCCACCAAAAAAACATTTTTTTTAATGCCCGCGGTGTGATCGTCACGACCGTGCAAATCCTCCACCAAACTGCTTGTGGAAAATTAGGCAGCCCGCACGCCTCGAATGTTGTAATTAGCATTTAATTGACATGTCATTACCAGCAATATCCTAAATATGACAGCGCGTGAGGATTGTGGCTGCCGCTGCGGCGCGTAAAAGGCACCGTGGAGGTGTCAACGTTCGTCAACGCCTGGATTTTCCACTGTTTCTTTTAAGACGATTTTGTTTTCTCTACTTTGGATTGATATCCTCACTACCCTTTCACCAACCCGCTCGGGCACAATATTTCACAATATCTCCACAGCGCATTTGAAAAAATACGAGGACAAATCTGAATAATAATGTTGCTTGTTTTTGTTTCAGAGCAGCAGAAGACGACGGTGATCGAGAACGGGGAGATCCGTTTTAACGGGAAGGGAAAGAAGATCCGCAAGCCCCGCACAATTTACTCCAGTCTGCAGCTCCAGGCGCTCAACCACCGTTTCCAGCAAACGCAGTACCTCGCTTTACCGGAACGCGCCGAGCTGGCCGCATCTCTAGGACTGACGCAAACCCAGGTATGAGACGAGCTGTATACACGTGCGTCAATCATACGCATTTTTTGATTTTTATAATTCCCATGAATATATATTATTTTGTGGTTGTATCATCTTCTTTCATCCTTAATTGTTAACTACAGTTTTGCAAGAGAACGCTCTTCTAATTACATGCACCTACACCCCCCACCCCCTCTCCTCTTCACCTGCAGGTAAAGATTTGGTTCCAGAACAAGAGGTCAAAGTTCAAGAAGCTTCTAAAGCAAGGCGGCAACCCGCACGAGAGCGAGCCTATACCGGGCTCCATGTCCCTCTCCCCCCGCTCCCCGACCATTCCCCCTATATGGGACGTCTCGGCCTCTTCCAAAGGAGTAAACATGCCGGCCAACAGCTACATGCCGGGCTACTCTCACTGGTATTCATCCCCACATCAAGATTCGATGCAGAGATAAACTGATGAAATAGGAGGTAAAGGGAGGTCAGTTTGAGCTGTTGTTTTCTGGAAGGCCTCCGGATTCTCCGACCATCCATGCAGTTTTTTCCCCCCAAAACGTAGCCTACAATTTTGTGTCAGTGCAGACTGGGAGATGCTGCTGGAGAGGACAGGACAGGAGAGGAGGAAAAAAACTACATTTGCTCCTCTGCTGACGGATAAAACGCAGCCAAGCTTCAGTGTGATGACACAAACAAGGGAACTATTTTTTTTAGCGTACAATGGCTGTTCAGTGGGCATATTTGTTATATGCTTTCATTCGTGTCAACATCTGAACTCTTTCAATATACCAAATACTATCAGTGACATTTTTGGCCACTTTTTGGGGGGTAGGTCTCTCTCTCCCTTGCGCCTGTGGCGCCCAGAACATGTCGCCAATGGTGGTGGACTCCTGACTCCTGACTGCTTTTTTTGGGTTGTTTCTCCAACATGCAAAACCAAGCAAATTGTCTGTCTGTAAATATATCCTGCGATTTTAGTTGTACATACACTTTTTATGTTTTGTCAGATTTGAGTAAATCGTGACTCAAAAAAACAGATGCCTGCCATTGAATGATTTAAAAACACTCATTCATTTTTAAACCAGTCTTCTTCAATGCTTCATATTGTACGCACACCCCATTTAAAAAATGCCTATTTCCCATCACGCCTGTGGTGTACAAGCTGCACAGACATGAACACACAATGACACGGTTGCTATTTTATCAGAGCATTTTTCACTAAAACCAGAAGCAGCCACAATGTTCACGCGGAAAAAGCTGCAATATATAGATTTATAGATCACCGGAGGAAATTAACTTACCCTGCCCCGCTGCTGTCACCTCGAAAGCCATTTGCTTCAGGTCCAGCATATCTTGTCATTTTCACCCTCAATTATTAGAAGTATTGACAAAATGTTTCTCCCCTTCTCTCCGTCCTAATGCGGCCCGCTAAATGCCAAGCTCCGCGGGATCGATGTGGAACAAAGCAGCCAGCTGCAGTGGCGTTCAATATGAAGGAGATATTTGGGACAATTTGTGGGTTTTTATCCAAGAGAGGCTTTTTTCCCTTTCTCATAAATGCAGGCATAATTAGGGTAATTTTTGATGTAGCCCGCTGATTACAGCGTTTTTACCGTCAAAGATAATTACCTGTAATTTTCTACCACTTTTAATACTAAAAGGCATCTTTATTTGGATTTGAGGTAGCACAGATGGAACAAAAGGGGAAATTATTCGGTTATTCATATACAAATTGCCGAGGAGAGTGAGCGGCTCGGGATATTATCTGAAATTACGACCTGAAAAAAGCTTCATTGCAGCTGTCAAATCGCGGATGTCCCACTGGCGGCGCATTCAGCCTGTGTACCTGCGGGCCCCTGGGTGGGGTGTGGTGGGGGGGTATGTCTGTTCCCTGGGCCCTGAGCATCTGATCTGTATCTGATCTGCAAAGCGGGGAGCCCATTGAGCAGCAGCCGAAATAAAAAACATCTACACGCTCACAAATACATTATATTCAACTCTATGAGAAACGTATACGTATACACCTTTCGTCATCATGGTTGTTGCAAATGGAAAAAAGGCTTTGATGAGATAATTTGGAGGAGTTAGCGTTATAGATAGATAGATAGATAGATAGATAGATAGATAGATAGATAGATAGATAGATAGACAGATAGATAGATAGATAGATAGACAGATAGATAGATAGATAGATAGATAGATAGATAGATAGATAGATAGATAGATAGATAGATAGATAGATAGATAGATAGATAGATAGATAGATAGATAGAGACGGATATATATATATATATATATATATATATATATATATATATATGTGGGTGGGGGGTGCAGGGAGGGATCAGCAGCATTTCACATATCACCACAATCACCAAACACACCACATTAACTGCATCTTTAATAAGCTCCGTAAGCATATATATATATATATATATATATATATATATATATATATATATATATATATATATATATATATATATATATATATATATATAAACTGATACGGTTTAGATCACAGCTCTTGAGCAGTTTTTTCCAGGAGTTATTTCCAGCTACGAGTGTCATGGAAGATAAAAAATAGAAGATATGTCTTACCTTTCTCTGCTACTCAACATATGAACTAACCAAAAATAATTTAAAAAAAAACGCTGCCCGGTTTTACTGCTGGTGGTTGAATAAGCAAATCCAGGTGGGAAAGTGTTTGCGCACCCTGGTAAGCTCTTATATATTGCCTGCAAAATTAGCTGTTATTACTGTCACTGTTTAGTGATGGCGAGCTTGGAGGAAAAAAAGCCCTCTGCAATCAAGAACCAAGCGCATCTTTGCAAATTATAGGTAATTGTCAATGTCCAGATTATGATAATGGAGGCCCTAATCCTGAAGAATAATTATTGTGGAGTGTTACAGTTGAAGCTGTCCAGTGAAGCTAACTGTCATTATTTAGACTCGATTTGCAAAACGGGGGGAACCTAGCTGAGTGGAAAATGTTCGGTTGGAAATAAACGGGGGCTCTCGATATAATGGCACCACTAGTGTACGGTGTGTGTGTGTGTGTGTGTGTGTGTGTGTGTGTGTGTGTGTGTGTGTGTGTGTGTGTGTGTGTGTGTGTGAAAGAGAGAGAGAGAGAGAGAGAGGTGAGAGAGAGAGATGTACAGTAGTGTGTGTACTTGAGTGTTCTTGCGCAAGGAAAAAAATCAAATTTTCCTGAGTGACCTGCCCCGCGTTGTAATTACGGAGACTACCGTTTTGCCTACCGTAGAAATTAGGCAGATAAAAACAACAAGCAGCATGCCCATTTGGATTAAGGGAAGCGTTCTCTGTAACACTTTTTTACTCCAATTTAGGGAGAGGGAGAGAGAGAGTATGCATCCAGTAGGCTGCAATCAGCTAGAGGAAGAGGTTCTGTGTCAGGTGGAAATGGTAACATGCATGGGTCACTGTGTGGGTCAGAAGCAGCAATTGTTTAGTGTGTTTGTGTGTGTGCGCGTGTATCTGAGGAGAGAGAGAGAGAAACAGACGGGAAGGGAGTTTGTTTTCTTTTTGTGCAACATGTTCGTTTGTTAAATCTCAAATATATGATCTTTATGCATAACAGCAAATTCTATTAGATCAGTGTACGAATCCTGGCAATGGCACGGTTTGTTTAGCGGTTGTCTCGCAGTGGCAAGCGCCGGTATTACTTGCCCCGCTAATAACATAGCGAAATTGTGGAGGATTTATCTTTTCTTTTTTATTTTACCCGGAAGGTGGGCTGCGGCCGGGAGTGGCAGAGCTCTGGAGCCGGTCTACACCCACAGGAATGCGGATTGTCTCAGATCTCCGTGCCGCCCCCCTCGCCTCCTCTCTGCCATTCAAAGCGACTAATTGTAGGGGACACAAAGCGAGAGCGACTGCAGACTGTCTGCTGCGAGGAGCAGGCGTTTTTTTTCTTTTATAAGCGAGCTGGGACCAGCTGAAAGGCACATTCAGGTTCTCCACTAAAAACAACCACAACAACAATGTTCATATATATACATGTATATATGAACAGCGAATGGCTATATGAATATGATAATATTATTTTTAATCGAAACAATTCCACTAAAAAAGAAAAAAAAAAAGAAAAATGTAAGCATATAAGTATTTCCTAACAAAATACTGAGGGACTATTGTTCCACTAACAATATTCTGACATATTCCATCAATCAGATTGTATACAAATATTATCAAAGTGCCACTTCTGACTTCCACAGACACAGTGCAAGTCTTCGTAAATACCATAATAACCATAGTCTGCAGAAATCACACCTGTGATATTGAATTATCACAGATCAGCTCTGCTTCTGAAGCACCGGCAGATAAATGAGCTGTAAGTGATTATTATGTCAGCTTATGGCTCACTGTAGTACGCAGTAGCCAAGTGGTTCTCAGAGTTGTATTTACTGACAAATTTGTGTTAAATGTATGTTTAATAAAGTGAAAAATTGGCATTGCAATTCATAATTTTGTTTCCTTTCATATAATCGCAAATAGAAATATTTGCCTTTTTTTAAAAACCACATTAGTCTATCGAGTATTCAGAATTTTTCACACGTGAAAACAAAGGAGTTTTTAACAATAATGTAAATGAAATTGAAATAATATAATAAATATAGACCCTAACAGAGGGAAAGTGACCAGATTCAATTTATGATATTTTTCGAGATCATTTTGTTTACTTGATTTCCATCATTGTTTATGTCTGCGAGTCCTTGTCGTGTTTTACATTGTGAACATGCGGGTTAAAAAGAAGAAGACTGCAGAAAGGCCCAAGGTTTTCAAAGTTCCATTGTCCATTTAAACGTTTAATAAGTCTTCCAAAAATGCAATAAATTACATGCACACATTTACACATTTTACACGTTTCTTCTATGACTGTCATCAAATACATTGCATATTCCTCTGAAATGTGAACACGGGTCCCATAGAAGGAAAAAAGGAGAAAAAAATATTTGAAATGAACAACAGGTTTTTCAATATAACGTCCCCGCTCCGAGAGCCAAAGAGTGCTGTATCGAGTTAGGGGTCTGGAGGTGGGAGCTCATGGAGCTGCCGACTGAGGTGTACCACGACGCCGAGCTTTCCAAAAAGTTAGACGCCGTCGTGTTGATGCTCTGTGGCTGTAGGTTGTGCGGCCTGGTGGGCCCCTGTGTGTCCCACACGGCCGGGGACTGTGGAGAGTTGCACGCCATGGGGTCGCTGGAGCTGGGGCTGTGCTCCGGTGGAAGCTCGCCGTTTTTCATTATCTTCTTCATTTTCGACCTCCGGTTCTGGAACCAAATTTTCACCTAGAAAAAAATAGGCAAAACAAGGCAACGGATATATTAATAATATTATTCCGTAGTGAAATCTATTTAAATATGCATATATTTATGTAATAACATTAAACATCAACAACAGACACGCCGTGCGTAAAGACGCAGAGGAAAAAACTCACCAATTGTTTTTTTTTAATTTAAATTAGAGGGCATCTCTAATTGATTTCATTTTTTCCAAAATGGAGGAGGCGAGAAATAAAGCGTACCTGCGTTTGCGTGAGTCCCAGCGAGGCGGCCAGCTCCGCTCGCTCCGGCAGCGCCAGGTACTGTGTGTTCTGGAAGCGCCGCTGCAGCGCGGCCAGCTGAAAGCTGGAGTATATCGTCCGCGGCTTCCTCACTTTCTTCGGCTTGCCGTTCACCATCCTCACCTCGGGCTCGCTTATCTCCTTTTCTGTGAAGAAACAACCAGCGACATGTGCTAGTTACAGACGTGTTTTTTCAGCAGGCCGATTGTTTAAACGCTTGATTTTAAAATCAACGGGGATCTTATTTTATGAACCAAATCATTTATAAACTGAAAAAAACATATTATCATACTACTTCAAAATGACCCAGAATCATGTGGAATCAATATAATTTAACAATTAAATAAATATACGTATTTTCTTTTATGTATATTAAGCTCTAGTTTTCACATTACTGGATTTTAATGCACGACTGCGGCCGAGCAGTCACAAGAAAAATGCAAATAGCTGAGTTAATCAAATAAAAATTAACCGAATAGTTTGTTCTTTTGAATAAATAATAATGAATCACTAGTTATCTTCTTTGGTTATAATAAAGAAAGTGGGCCCATACCTTGTGGACTCGGCTGGGCTTGCACTCTGCTGTAAGTCCCGGCGTACTGGTGATAGGCGGGTGTCGTGTACGAGCTGTAATCAGTGTAGGATTTTGTCGAGTAATTTCCAGCGGATCCGTTTACGCCCGGGTACTGGTACTGGTAGGCGTTAAGCGTTTTCCCGTACGAAGTGGAGCTGGGCGAGCAGTAGCCGTGCGGGACGCCGCCGGCGGCGGGACTGTAGTAGCCAGAATCCGTGGCGGTGGACTCGGGTAAAGTAGGAGATTCCTGAGACGGATGGTGCATGGTGGAGAGTTGGAAGGAGCTCTGGAAGTCTGCGGGTTTCACACTCGGGATCCTTCGGTCGAATACTCCAGTCATGCTTCGAACAGGGGAGCTCCGATGGTTTTGTTGTATTTATTTAGTAGAAAAAAAATCTAGTTCCAAACGTGGTGTGAAAAACTACACTAGCATTGTCGAAAAAAGAGGCTCTCAGGCCGTCGGGCTCTGGTGAAGACTGCAGCCAGCCCCGCAGCTAAGACTTGGTTAAATCCTCAATCGCGCTCTTACGCACTGCAGGGAGGATCTGGTTCCATTGGCCAAGGCGCTCACAGGCACAGCTACACCCAATTCCCTCAGCCAGTTTTTTCTTATAGAGAGGAAACCACCCGGTTCATGTGGCTGCATTGTTGTGTTTTTATACTATCAATCAATGGGGCAATTAAAGTGTTTGCCGTGCCGACAATCGACGTTTCTTTTCCAAATCAGAGGGAAGAATCCTCATTTACAAAAAGGCCTCCTGTTGGTAATACTGGCCGATTATTACGACTATCCTATTATTCCTCATTTATGAATTTTACTCACATCGACTCAGGGATATTTCATAAACCTAATCAGGCTAAATAACCATACATGACGACATGAAATAAAGATTTTCATTTCAGCAATATTGCGCTAAAGAAAATAAAGATCCACCTTGAATAACATTAATTTCATGGTTTCATATTCATAATATTTTATTATATTTTTATTTTCAACAGGCATGCGCTAAACCTGATAAAATGTTTGATCTCTTTGATTGTTGGGTCGAATATATTTAATATGATGTATAGATGTTTTTATTTAATTTTGGTTCTTTTTAAACACATCTTTTACAATAGTTATCCTCTCACATAAAAACAAATCAAAACCATGTTTGTCTATGATTGGCATGCATTATTATGCCTAAGTTGACCTGTTTCCCTAAAGGGACCATTGCAGATTTATTTAAAAACCTAACAAGCCTACCAAATAAACGCTCGGCTGCTCAGTCGACACATTAAGTGGTGAACAGCGCCGACCAGTGGGAACTTTAAATAACTGCAAAACAACCTGACAGATGCACACCCGCAATTCAAATGTTTTAACAAAGAAAAAAAAAGGGGGGGGGTTCTCACTTTAGTATGTAAAGTATATGTATGCGAGTAATATGCTACTAAGCAGTGGTGGAAAATAACTACATTCAAAAAGTATTGTGGCCTATGTAAGTACAATTACATGTGGGTACGTAACTTATTTCTATTTTATACTTCCACTCCAGTACACTTCAGAGGGAGATGTTATACATTGTACCCCGTTTATTTGACAGTTTAATTTAATTTTCAGGAAGAGATTTGAAACAATGGATACTTAATAAGTTTGTAAAATATAACGCATTTTCAACAGTAGTTTTCAGTCTTTTGAGCTCACTTATAGCCACTTTTGATAGTTACATTCGTTGTACAAATAAACAAGAAAGCAGAGAGTACTTTTTGAGAAATATAGCGATTGGAGCCTCTATGAATTTGTGATTCATTGTATATAATGTGAAATGCATATGAACAAAAAATGCCCCCCCCCCAATCTTGGCATTTGATTGAATTATATCAGATGTTTAAATCTTTGGAGGGGCCTGAACCCTAGGCTGGAAACCTCTGGACTAAACTGGGTAACAATCTGCATCTCATGCAGCTATAACAGTAACACACTGCCCACACACTGATATCATTAATAGTTTAATGATGTTATATATCATACTGTATGTTAGAGGGATGAAACAAGCACTTTTTCTTTAATACTTGAAGAACATTTTGCTGATAATCCTCATGTAGTTTAAGCAGATTTTTTTCATGTAAATGAGAGTATTTTTTATATTGCTGTATTGTTACTTTTAATTACTGTAAGTAAAAGATTTGAATACTTTTTTCAAACTAAAACAAATAAACCAAATAGTTATGTAGGCTTCAGAACAATAACTGTGTGTGAGTTGTGAAGTTAGCAACAGTGGATACATTATTCATAACGCACATAGCTGGGACAATCAGTACTGTCTTGTTTTGTCTGTTTTGTCTTGTTGAATTTGTCTTTCCACACCCTACTACTTATGTCTTGTCTTGGGGTACTCATGTCTTGTCCTGTCATACGTGTTTGTTTGTTTCTAGTTTAGTAAGACTAGCCAAAAGTAGCCTTAAGATACTGCAATTTACCATTTTAGTTTAGGATTGTCTCGTCTTGCGCACCTGCACTTTGATGTTGTACATGTAAAACGCATAGGATAGTGAGAAACGAACTTTTGATTCCTTTGTATGTCAAATATATGTGAAGAAATTGACAATAAAATTGACTTTGACTTTGATTATATCCTGTTACATTGTCTCATATTACTAGTATCATAAAGGCTCATACACTGGATGCATTACGTCTTGTATCCAGTATTTTGTCATTTTGAATTCCGTACTTAGTATCATTGTTTGTAATCTGTGTTTTCACTGTTTGTGTGCATATTTATTTTTTTGTTTGTGTTTTTATGTATGTATCGTGGAGGTGAATAGTGGTGGGAATTTCAAATTAGTTGTGGTTAAAAAGACTGTGGTTTGTGGCAGAGAGTTGAGCTAACTCCACAAAAAAGAATCCCAGCCCAAGGACTTGTACCTTGGAAAATTTCAATAGTGATACATGGTTTGGTCAGCAGTGGTAAATCTTGAACATTTTTAATTTTAAAATGACACTTCTGTTTGAATATAAAGTTTGTGAAAAATAATATTTAGGGTCATGGGCATCAAAGGGGCAATGTTGCACCATTTATAAGGCATGCCACTTAACTCTTACTTCACCAAATAGAACCCAATTGCTTGATGAGTTCAACTGCTTATGCTACAAATGACGGGTCGATACTGCTTGAAGCTTACAATGAATCCTACCAAAGTACTCACATCATACACTCACTAAATTAGCCTAAACTCCTCTGCAATAAGCCAAAGTATCATGTGATTCTTTTGATGTGTGATTTTAGGTATCTGTCTCTGTTGCTGCTATCTGGGGCAGTCTGAAAATACATGCAATACTGCTCCCTGTAGCCCAATATGCTCACAACTATGATAAATTAGCCTATTTTTATGTTTAGACAAGGGTGACTTGATATCCTATCCTCTGTTCACACTCATGTCCAATCGAACACTAGTGGCTCCTATTTTGTCTGTCTTACTCCACACTTCTCTTTTTTCATTTTTGGTTCAATTTAAACTCAGTCTTGCTAAATTTTAGTACCATACTTATTACTTACTTTGTTGTTACTCCATTTGCACATTTACCAACCAGCATATTTCTATCCACACCTGTATGTAAAGGAATTATCCACATGAATTATTTTCTTTAATTCCAGTACTGTGTAAGCTACTATGTTGAGCACAGTGTATTGTCTCATATCCATCCCTGCATGTATTTAATTCTTGTAAATGCATAATTGGAATCAAAACCTATTATCATTTTTATTGGTTTGGGTTTTTCTATCCAACTTAGAACAGGTGAAAAAGCTGAAAGTTCCCTGTATATACCCTTGTATATGATGTTACATTAAAATTTGGTATCCTTATTATCTATTGTTTTAGGTGCATCTTTAGAGGCAACTTTGAAATATTCAGAATAATTTCCTTCAATGTATCTAATGTATTCAAATTGTCACAACCACAGTGTGTCATGACACTCCAAAAGATGTATATTTTATTCATCATAACTATAATTATAATTATATTGAAATTACTAAAATTCCTTTTCTACTAAACATGTTTTGTTGTCTGATTGTTTAAATGCTTCCAATGGAGCTTTTTATGGAAGTCAAATTGACATAAAAAGTAGGTAAACACAAGTGTCTCCACTAACTGAGGTTCTGTTACACTTTGTAAAATTGAGCCTTTCCAGTGTGCCAGCAGTATGACTGGGCAATATATCATTTATTGA
The DNA here is from genome assembly GCA_036785175.1 of Eupleurogrammus muticus. Taxonomy (NCBI): domain Eukaryota; kingdom Metazoa; phylum Chordata; class Actinopteri; order Scombriformes; family Trichiuridae; genus Eupleurogrammus; species Eupleurogrammus muticus. The sequence continues at coordinate 1,771,152 of JAYKQN010000020.1, read as the reverse complement.
TATTGTGTATTGATATTTGAATATATATTTTCTTTAATTTTGGATATTATAATATTGTGAAAAAAAGTATTTTCCTGGTTTTAAAGGCTACATTATAGTGTTCTAGCTCTTCATACAAGAAAGAAGGTGTGCAAAATATTGTTTATATACAATTTAATAATGTAATAACGTATAGGATGCCTACATTAAAAGTTAATATTTATCTCGGTTTTCCGTACTACACTTTATCCACACTAGTCATTGCCATACATTACTGATAAGCATAAAGCCTATCGAAATTGTTGTCTAAAATATTGTGATATTTAATTTTTTCCACTTTGCCCAGCCCTCACCTTACTTCTAGTTCACGTCAATAAGGCTGCCGTGAAAAATCCCCCGATTTACAAGAAAGTTATGACAAATTAGAATAATTCGGTTAGTGGTTCGTGTTTTTATTGTTATCCATAAAAAACATACAAATTGTAAATGTTTTTTTCCAATTCAACGACGATAATTGAGGAGCTGATGCACAAAAATAGTTCCCTCCCTATTCACATCTATAAAATCCTTTGTCAATGAGATTATCCTATAGAGCGTGTTCGGTACAACGGAATATTTTGGTCACACTAAAGCAATAATAAATCGGCCAAACCTCAGATTCGTGATGCTGAAACGAGCGAGGCCGCGGAGCGAAATGTGAGTGAAACCGGAAGTACGCGGGAGGGAACTCTCTCTCACTCTGCATGGCGCTTGTCTGTGCTATCTTTTCTCTCGCGGCTCCCGTTTTTTTGTGTGTTGGGGGGATGGGGCCGTACCGAGGATGAGAGACTCTAAATATTTACCACTTGGCAATACTGAATATCTTTATTTCCGAACTCGGCTTCCCTTGCTCTTGTATATATAAATACTTTTCGACCACGCATGAGTTTCGGCGGGATTTGACAACCTTAATTTAGTATTTGTACGTTTGTACACGCTACAAAAGTCGACAAAATGTATTCCTCTACTGGAGGTAAGTGGCTAAGTATTAGCATCTGCTAAGTGATGCAGCTAACACAAATACAAACTGTTGTTGCAGGATTTTGGTGCTACATTTTAAACACCATTGGAGAATCAGATAGTATATTGCTTCTTTTGTAGCGTAAGGATTGTGGAACACGTCGTCCCAGTTTTAAATGGAGGCATTAATAGTAAGGGGACAGCTTTAGCTAGCTTGCAACAACAACAAGCTGCTGTTAGCCAAGTTAGCTTCAACGCTACCTCGTTCTTCGAACTTCTTGTCGGGCAGTTTCTCATAGTAATGTCTGTAGTAGAGTCGATTAGCTTACGTCTTATTAAATAAATAAGCTTGAACCACTACACGCTTGAATGGTTATGATTTAATTTCAGAGACCGCCTCACATTTTATCACTAAGCACAAGGTTATGGCAATATTAAGCGGCCGACCATGCTATGTAATCTCAACATCGATCTTAGCTAAATTATGGTTAACTGCCAGACACCAACATACATCAAATTACGTCGATTTGACGTATGATTTATACATATCTTGACGCCATCAAATCGCGCCATAAATGCTAACCATATATGTTCATATTGAATGTATGGAAGCAATTGTGTACTATAAAATGGATAAACAAGAAGTAAGCAGGAGAAGTTTGGTTGAGGTTAGGTACAGTTCACTCTTATGTAGGAATGCGAAGCATTTGTTAACATCGTTTTTTCTCTCGTTGCCTTCTCTCAGTTGTAGTACCACACAATTAAATTAAAATCAAGTTACATTTTATGTATGTATGTATTAATTCATTTATTTTAAATGTAGGATCATTGTTTATCTTTATTTAGCACATAAGACATGAGGTTGGGTGGCTCCAGCAGAGTTAAGATTGCCACCTTGTCCGATCCCTTCTGTGTACACATTGATAAGAGTTTTGAAAAAGTTGTGGAGGCGATAAGAATGCAAGATGTGCTTGAAATAAGAAAATACAATTTTTCATCAGTATTGTAATAAGCAATGTCTATTTAGCCTTATTTGCTGCTCCCAAAACAAAGAAAAACTGTCAAATTTTCTGTCGAGATCTATTTCCTGTGTAAAACATTTGACATTATTTTGTTTTCCATAGCCACTGAAATGCTTGAGGGACCCCGTACCTCTGGGTCAGGAAGCTCTGGTAAGTTTTTTTTTTTTTTTTTTCTCCTTATTCTGGCTTCAAAGTCAAAGTCTGAGCTTTTTCCATCCTTTAAGCATTCCAATATGTTCTCTTTAGAAGTGCAATTTAACCTTCTAACTAGTGCTGCTTGATTATGGGAAAAAAAAATCACCATCACGATTTTTTGGTTACTATTGAATCGCGATTATTTTTTAGTCCCACAATGCATTTATTCAGCTGGAGTGACTTTATGCTTTTGTTGGAGATTGTTAGTCAAATTTTCTTGCGAATATTTAGATATAGCAAATCTAACATGTTATGTGCTTTTGTTCCATGTCAGATTGTTGGAAATTGAAGTATTCCTAAATAAGAACAATTTTCTGACCCTTTTTCTAAATAAAACAACTGTCATTTCACTTGCTCCTGCTCTCTGTCTCTTCAAGTCTTTTTCAGAAATTGTGTAAAGAAAAATGTATGTAATGAAAGTACGATCGAAATTTAATTTAAACTAATTACACACCCTTACTTCAGACTGAATAAGAAATTAATTAATTATTTTGAGCTCTGGATATTAGTGCAAATTTACAATAAAGTGACTCACTGACAGTCACTGTAATAACTGAAGTTGTAGATGTGGAGCTTCTTGGTTCAATATGTCACCCAAGATGAACCTTTCTTTGTCACCTTCATAATAATACAAAGAACAAAAATAAACCCACAAAATTTCTGTGGGTGTAAAAACAGCAGAATGGATTTGATTTGAAACCTTCAAAGGTCAGAATACTTTTTACATATCAAATTTACAACATTTTTTACTTGAACGTCTAATTTTTGCTTTGAAGGCAACATTCATGACCCAAATTTGAACAAATGTATGTCCTCACAACCATAATTATAAACATAGGGTAGTAACCCGTTGTCATGTTCAGATTTAATATCAGTTGTTGTGATCTTTCTCCCATTTGACCCTTATTCAGAACCCCCATCTTCCCCAGTCCCAGAATATGTGTTCAAGCCACCATCACGGCCAGACTTTGGCACCATGGGCAGGACAATAAAGCTCCAGGCCAATTTCTTTGAGATGGAAATCCCTAAACTGGAGGTCTACCATTACGACATTGACATCAAGCCTGAGAAATGTCCGAGGAGGGTCAATCGGTGTGTATCAGTGTAATCCCATCTGTAGCCTCTGTCTGGCTCTTGGCTCATTGTCCGTAACTGTGTGGTTGTGCACAAATTATATCATGGTCATCTTAATTCGCAGAGAAATTGTGGAGCACATGGTCCAGCACTTTAAAACACAAATCTTCGGTGATCGAAAACCAGTCTATGATGGGAGGAAGAATCTGTACACTGCCATGCCCCTGCCCATTGGCAGAGACAAAGTATGGACTGTCCAGGACAACTTGCGACAATGAAATCATATTAATGTCTTTTAAATTGGTGAAAAAATATGACAGTATTTCTCATTGTATTCTTTTCTCGCCACACAGGTGGAGCTTGAGGTGACAATTCCTGGTGAAGGAAAGGACCGCAGCTTTAAGGTTTCCATCAAGTGGGTGTCCTGCGTCAGCCTGCAAGCTCTGCATGAGGCACTCTCAGGACGGCTCCCCAGTGTCCCCTTTGAGACCATCCAGGCCTTGGATGTGGTCATGAGACATTTGCCCTCTATGAGGTAGGTTTTTCCGGGTTGGTCTTTGATTCATTAATGGATGGTGGATCGTCTTCACAGGCTATCAATCTTTGCATATTTTTCTTAAGGATATTCTTGTCATTCGTACATTACCAAATCAGATATTTTGAGGCATAAACAATACAAGTTAATAATAATCCATAAACAAGATTGAATCTCATGGAGCAGCATAATAAAGTTTAATGACTTATGTAAAATTTCCGGCAATCAATAACCATAGAGTAGAGCAGAGTTTAGTTTCATTCATTTTAGTATTCCTTTGTAGAGACTCAAAAGTTGCATGTAATAAGTAATTTGTAGTGGTAAGCAATTATATTTTGTCTGGGATATAGTTAATTTAAGGTAGATTATGAGCCTTTTAACCTGGTTGGTAAACGACTTCTGTTGTATTCAGAACTGACGCTGTAGTAACTAGTTGATTAAATGATTACTAGATGGATAGAAAGTAATTGGCAGCTATTTTAGTAATTAACTGATTACTTGTCATTCTTTAAAGCAGGAGTTAGCTAGTTTTATGTTAATGTTGTAATGACATTTGAAGGCTTTGCCCATGATGAATAATAAATAAAATAATCTGCATAATAATCTATGAATAAAATGTGTATCAGATGCTGCCATGCTCAGATTTTCTAAAGCAGACTTCATGATTAATTGTTCCAGGTATACTCCAGTGGGCCGCTCTTTCTTCACTCCCTCAGAGGGCTGTTCGAACCCCCTTGGTGGTGGCAGAGAGGTGTGGTTTGGCTTCCACCAGTCTGTCAGGCCCTCCCTCTGGAAAATGATGCTCAATATTGATGGTAATTTTCCTATTAATTTCATGCAGGTTAAAAATAAGTTCCTATGTATCCTTTTACCCCATTTATCGTTCTGTGTATAATTTCAACCTGCTTGTTTTACAGTTTCAGCCACTGCATTCTACAAAGCCCAGCCTGTAATTGAGTTCATGTGTGAGGTCCTGGATTTCAAAAGCATTGAAGAACAACAGAAGCCCTTAACAGATTCCCAAAGAGTGAAGTTTACTAAGGAAATCAAAGGTAATTGAAGCATCAGAGCTCACTTGGTAGCAGATATGATTGATGGCTGTTGCTTGTCAGATTGACTGTTTTGAAATTTCTTTCTCTTTCTGGATGAATTGTATAGGAGACTTAAGAAGAAATTCATTCTAAATCTTTGAATCTTTAACTTCTCATTTGATTTGTCTGTTTAATGTTAATCATTTTGATGATAAATTCTATTGTAAAACCAGGACTGAAGGTAGAGATCACTCACTGTGGGCAGATGAAGAGGAAGTACAGAGTGTGCAATGTGACCAGAAGACCAGCCAGCCACCAAACGTAAAAATTCTCTTCTATCTCTTGAGTACACTGTTGTGAATGCATATTTTAAAAGAAGTTATAAAATAAAATATGCACAACAGTATGTGAAAATCTACATTTAATCTATACTGAATGAAAACGACAAGACACTTTACTAATAACCAGATACAGACTATTTATTTAAAACTAATCAATTGTCTTGATGATGTTTAGAGATACTCGTATTTGTGACAAACTAGTGTGAAAATTCCACTACTGTGACAAGCATGGAGAGTCAGTTATTAATTGTTCACACACACAAACTGTCCTCTGTGCTGCTGCCCCCCCCTTTTTTTCCTGGTATGTGCTTCCCTTAGGTTCCCCCTGCAGCAGGAGAATGGCCAAACCATTGAATGCACAGTAGCACAGTACTTCAAAGACAAATACAAGCTCATCCTGCGGTATCCCCACCTCCCGTGTCTACAAGTGGGACAGGAGCAGAAACACACCTACCTGCCTCTAGAGGTGAGCAGTAACTAACCTCTGTGCTGACGGCACAACATTTCCAAAACATTTCCATAAAAGCGGTAGTGAAAGAGATATGAGTTGGCCGTTATAGCCCAGATAACGTTTGACAAAGATGTATGACGTTTTAGTTAGTTGCGTTAATTTATATCCCTATTCAAATATACAATATAATAACAAATTTACCATAAAGTTATTGAATTATCATTTCAAATGCTTTGAGGAAAAATAGATGATTAAACCCTGTTGTGTGTCTGTGACCAGGTGTGTAATATAGTGGCTGGACAGCGCTGCATCAAAAAGCTGACAGACAATCAGACCTCCACTATGATCCGTGCCACAGCCCGATCAGCACCAGATCGTCAGGATGAGATCAGTAAACTGGTGAGTGGGTGAAGTAAATATTTACTGATAATAACTTAGCATGTTGCTGTCTCAAAATAGATTTTCCCTGTATTTTTGCCATTTTGCAACAATAAACAGGAGTTTACAGTGTGCAAATTATTAAAATTGCAGGATTCATCTGGACCTGCTGGTTCATGTCCAATTGAAAACCAAGTGAAGACAGTTGAACTTAAGAGTTCAGTGTCAGGTCAAAGCAAAAAAAAAAAAAAAAAAAGCCTTTTTATTATTGACATCTGTAGCCTGTTTCTGACACACAACTAATCACAGCACATGCCAGTCGCTCCTACCAACAATACTCTTACCATTCCTACTCAATGACAGTTGTACCACTGTCACAGCCTCAGTGGTTCCAATATAATATGATTACCAATCATAGCTGTCAGATTATTTTTTGGTAGTTGTTAAGGTTTAAGAAATGCATCATATCTAGTGACTGGCTGGCCTGTTTTCTTGCCACGTTTTTAGTGTACTGTTTGAGTGAGATAAGACCAAGGTTGGGACCAAGATGCTGACAACCAAGGACAGGCCCAGTTGTGTCTGTTGATTGGCTACCAGGAAGGGCGTTTGGGAAGTTTATCTGTACTTTCAGTGTTCAGTCGCCAATAGTTTCAGTCGCCAATAGTTTACATTTACAGTGTCTAGACCTACATGCCACAGCAACTGTGTGTGTGTGCGTGTGCGTGTGTGTGCGTGTGTGTGTGCGTGTGTGTGTGCGCCCGCGTGTGCGCAATATTTTTAGATGAGAAGTGCCAACTTCAACACTGACCCTTACGTTCGTGAATTTGGTGTGATGGTGAGGGACGAGATGACGGAAGTGAATGGTCGCGTCTTACAAGCACCTTCAATCCTGTATGGAGGCAGGGTATGTTGGCCCATAAGTACAATAATGTTTAAATGTTGCTGTGGTACAATCTTTATTCATGCCATTGCTTTTAGAGTTATTGGTAAACTTTTGGTATTGTTAATAAGGCTGCTTTTGTTATAATTTGCAGAACAAAGCGATAGCCACACCAATACAGGGTGTATGGGACATGAGGAACAAGCAGTTCCATACTGGCATTGAGATCAAAGTGTGGGCTATTGCATGCTTTGCACCACAGAGACAGTGCACTGAACTCCTGCTCAAGTAAGTAAGATATGCAGAGAGAATATTCTCCAGCATTCATTGCATATATGTTTCATGTATGTGTGCCATTGTTGGATTTAATGACAGTCAGACCTTAATTAAAGTGCTGAAGATGAATATGTGCGAGCATGGCCCTGAGACATTCCCTACAGAAGTGGAAACAATGACAGTGAGCTACTTTGCGTATAGTTGAATTAAAAGTTGCGCTTAAAATTCTCAACTTGATGCACATGTAAATTAAAGTTTGGTTTTGAAGATGTCGTTAGCCGTGATACCTGTGATTTGGATACTGATCAGCTATTTGTGTCCACCAAATAGTCATTATTATGTATATAAATAGTCATAAACTGCCCAGTCTTTAATAAAATCAACTTAACCATGCATTGATTTGCAGCAAAAGTCACAAGCACAAACGTAAATTTCACATTTCACCCTTTTAGAGGTCCCATTTCTGATCCAATTTTGTTCATAATAATAATAAATAATTAGTGATGCACGATATATCTGCCAACCGATATATATCGGCCGATATGTCACGTTTTTTAACTTATCGGCATTGGTCCGATGTCAACAAATTCTGGCCGATGTCAACAATAGGCAGAGTTAAACCGCTAAAGTTAGTTGGGTCACTGTCTGCATGTCTCTCGGCGACGCACCAAGCTAGCTGGTCCTAGCGGGTTCCTCCGTCACATCGCATCGCCCGAAAAGACAAAAAAAAATGCGCGGAACGTTGCTCCGGGGTGTCGGATGCCGTCCTGCCGCCTTCTCATCGGCCGCCGACGTCACCGCCTTCGCGGAGCTCCATCGGGTCCGCTCCGCCGTACTTCCTCTAACCACATGACAGAGTTTTACAGTGAGCCTTCCTTTAAATAAAGAGCACTGTTGTGCTTTTCAAATGTACAGTGTTTTTTCTGTTCTGTACTAAATTTGCGACACTACAGAAAACTTTTTTTCTCTACATATATCGATATCGGCAAATATCGATATCGGCAGTGACTGCCGATATGTATATCGGATATTGATATCGGCCGAAATTTTCACATCGGTGCATCCCTTTAAATAATACTGAATACTTATTCTTCAGTTAGATTATTGACTTGTTATTCAATAAGGTAAACAAGGTTAGATCTAACAAATGTGTATTCAAAGCATTTTTTTGAGTTTTTGATTTTGCTTTTTTGTCTTTCTGGTAACTTTTCACTCCTTTTCATCTCAATGTCAGTTTGTAAGTTTTAACATTTTTCTTGTGCAGTGATGCACAACAATGACCTGAAATTCCTCATCCATCTCAGGGCATTCACAGATCAGCTTAGGAAGATCTCCCGGGATGCAGGGATGCCCATCCAGGGTCAGCCGTGCTTCTGCAAGTACGCCCAGGGTGCAGACAGTGTGGAGCCCATGTTCAGGCACCTCAAGTACACATACCAGGGCCTTCAGTTGGTTGTAGTCATCCTACCCGGGAAGACACCTGTTTACGGTGAGTGATTCAGAGATGAAAAAAAACGTCCTATATAAGTTCCTTTTTAATATGTTAAATCCTAAATGACAATGATTACTCCTCTGGCTCATGCACAACCATTTTTAAATTAACTTGATTCTGTGGGTTAACATTTCCCATCATTTGGGACTACTAACAATCAAAAGTATTAATATCTCATGTGTTAATTAATTTCTGGCATAAGATGGACTTCATCAGTATAGCTGTTGATCAATGTAGTAGTTGGCAACTAATCAATTGATAGACTAATCATTGTATTTCTAAAACAAACAATTCATAAATGAATCCTTTCTTCAAATCAGTGAGGGTTTGTGTGATTAGAGCTTGCTCGCTCATACATTCACACTCTGGCAGTTGGTTGGTATAGATCTACATACCTGCTGAACATGATTTATTATTTCTGTTTCTGCCTTAGGAATTAACTATGAGAACGAAATTCAGTTGAATTCTCTCTTTGACTCTTCCCATTTGTCTGTCATTTAAACATTCATAACCCCCTGTTTATGAAATGACAAAATGAAAGGCTTTAATCCAACATGGACAGGCATTTTTAGGTTGCCAGTGAAGTGGACCAAACCATGCCTCCAGGAAGTCTAAATACAAAACATTAGTAATGAGTGTCCATGTTTAATTGTAACATATATGTGTGTTGTAGCTGAAGTGAAACGTGTTGGAGACACAGTCCTTGGCATGGCCACACAGTGTGTGCAGGTGAAGAATGTTCAGAAGACAACACCTCAGACCCTCTCCAACCTCTGCCTGAAGATTAATGTCAAGCTGGGTGGGGTAAACAATATCCTGCTCCCGCAGGGCAGGTCAGTGGGAAATATCCCTATGCTACCCTTACTAAAATCAGTCCCTCCAGTTTGTCACTATTAAATTAAAATAAATTGCTAATTTTGTGATGCAGCATATTTCCTAATATGTTGTGTAATTCTTGCACAATAAAATCAAAATACTGCTTAGACCAAATCCATAAATCTTTCTTTACCTCCTGCCGATGGCAGTGTATTTGCTTGTGTGATCTTTCCCCTTTTCTGCCAAACACCCCCTTTAATCGCTGCAGGCAGTGATGGGTGATGATGAAAAAATCACACTTGCTGTCTTATGTCTCTCTGAGTGACCAAGCCAGTCAGTATTCGTCAGTATTACGTGAAAGTGGAGGGGACATTGTTTTACAGACTGTTGCTGTGTCCTAAATCGCACACTTCTCTCAGTACACTTCTTTGCAAGACGTTCCAATCCAGTCAATGGCTCGCACAAGTGTAAAATTTAAGACCAGTTGTAATGTCCCAAATCAAATACTGCTGCTGTATGATAACAGCTGCTCCTTTTTCTACTACTTTTTAAAGACAAGAATCGACCATTCAAGCCCTAAACGCAGACATTAATCATTAATTTAAACAAGTATTCTGTTTCACTGTTGTGTGTTTGTCCCCCCTCACTTCATTTGCCTCCATTTTTGCTATCTTCTGCAATACTATGCAGTTTTCACACACTGTAGTGTTTTATAAAATTCATAACTCATTAAAAAAAGTACAAAAAATACACAATTTGGGACATTAAATCTATTTATTTTTTATGTTTTAAGCTTATTTAGACCTTTGATGGGGGTTATAAGTAAAATGTAAAATAAAAGGCATGGAATTCCTTAGAAAATCTGCAACAAAATCAGTCATTTGATCACAAAAAAATCATCAAATCATGTTGGAACTGTAAAATCTGACACTAATAACATTTTGTAGACCTTTTTTTTCTATTCTAAGTATATAAGATAAGATATGACTTTATTGCTCCCACAACGGGGAAATTAGCTTGTTACTGCAGCGTACAGAGTAAAGAAAAAGAAAAGAAAATAAAAGCTAAAGAAAATAAAAGCTATAAAAAATAAAAATACATGACACTATGTACAAAATTCGTAGAATTTGTTGATCAGCATACACAGTATGCATTATGGACATAAAATATGGACTTTTCTGTTACATTTCCCCTGCACACTGATGTTATTCCAGGCCATTGGTGTTCCAGCAACCTGTGATCTTCCTTGGTGCAGATGTGACTCATCCGCCTGCAGGAGATGGAAAGAAGCCCTCAATCGCTGCTGTAAGAAGCATCACAAAACACAGTTCACTGCCGCATTAGTCATTTCCATTCATACACAAGTATGAGTAATGTAAAACAATTGGCAATCAATGGGCCAAAATAATTGATAATTATGTTTTTGTCTTGTCAAACTCTTATTTTTTCCAGTATTTCTGCCCACAGATTAACAGTGTACCTGAACTGTAGCATTACAAAAAATTCTTAGGAAACTACCTTTTATAGATCACATTGTCAAATACAAAAAACTTTCACTTGTTGTTTACCCTTAAATTTATAACATTGTGTAATATTGTATTTTTCTTTCTCTTGTTGGTACTAATTATATTTTCCTTTTTGTTCAGGTCGTTGGTAGTATGGATGCACATCCTAGCCGATACTGTGCCACAGTCCGGGTGCAGCAGCACCGCCAGGACATCATCCAGGACTTGGCCACAATGGTGAGGGAGCTGCTCATCCAGTTCTACAAATCGACCCGCTTCAAGCCCACCCGAATCATCTACTACCGCGATGGTATCTCTGAGGGCCAGTTCAACCAGGTGATATATCAGGCATGATGAAGAACAGTATCCTTTAAAAAATATAAAGACACATTGGTTCAGAGGAGACTAAAGATAACTTGACTGCTTGTGATTAACTCCCATGTCATACTTGCAGGTTCTTCAGCATGAGCTGCTGGCGATCCGCGAGGCCTGCATCAAGTTAGAGAAGGACTACCAGCCCGGTATCACATTCGTAGTTGTGCAAAAGAGGCACCACACAAGGCTGTTCTGTATGGACAGGAATGAGAGGGTCAGTGCCGTTCTGTAATTTTTATCAAAAAGACAGCGAACACAGAAGCGAGACTGCAGTGATGTTACATTTATTTGGTGAATTTAAGGTGACCGAGACTAGTACTGTTTCTAAAAATCACAGATTTGCCTAAGGGGCTTTAGACTCTGTACACCAATACAACGTCTCCTGTTTTAGACCCTCTATTTAAATAAAGTAAAATGTTTTAATTTTTTATTATTTCTGCAGGTTGGGAAGAGTGGAAACATTCCTGCAGGCACGACAGTGGACACCAAAATCACTCACCCATCAGAATTTGACTTCTACCTTTGCAGTCATGCTGGCATACAGGTAAAAATGTAATTAGGATCAGCTCTGACTAAAGTAATGACCCACATGGATTCTTTAGAAGAGATATCATTAACAAGCAAATTAAATGGATTTTGGCTGTGTGTTTAGAATCATCTGAATTTTTTTCATGCCTGTGATCTATATTAAAACCATCACATTTTGGAATGCTTGTCACTGTGTTCAGAGAAGCAGCGCTTTCACCATGTTTCATTCTTTGCAGGGTACCAGCAGGCCGTCTCACTACCATGTGCTCTGGGATGACAACCACTTCACTTCAGATGAACTACAGGTCCTCACGTACCAGCTCTGCCACACCTATGTGCGCTGTACCCGTTCAGTTTCCATCCCAGCACCAGCCTACTATGCCCATTTGGTGGCTTTCCGTGCACGCTATCACTTGGTGGACAAAGAGCATGACAGGTAAGTCTCAGCCTTTTGCTACAGTTTTAAGACATTAGCTCTGTCCACATATATTTGATCAGTTCAGATGGTGATTACACTATTAAGTAGTTTAAAATTGTTGTTTCAGTGCTGAAGGCAGTCATACATCAGGCCAGAGCAACGGGCGTGACCACCAGGCCTTGGCTAAGGCTGTTCAGATCCACCAGGACACCCTGCGTACTATGTACTTTGCCTGAGAGCACACAACCCCAGGTTGGTGTGGGTGGGACCCCACTGATGGAACACACTACCCCTCGCTGTCAGCTGTAGATGACATCACAGTGGTTTCACATTGTGATCTCCCATACCCAGTATGTCGACATTTGTACTTAAAGCCCACAAGTGAATGCCCCTGACCAACCCGACTGTAAGACAAAAGAATTCCTCTTTCTTGGGGTTTGCGCTGGAAGAGGCTTTTATTTTTCCTGTTGTGCATTGGTTTGTGTTTGTGTTTGTTGTAGTGAAAAACTTTGCAAAGTATGAAAGGAAACTGAAACGCGTGTACATCGCAAAACACAAAAATTTAGCATTTCCAACGTAATGGGCAGTATCATTATACAGCAGGGTGTTTTTTTTTTTAATTAAGATAAGATGTTCAACCCCTCCTCCCCTTTTTTATTTATTCTGTCTCAGTGCTTTAAGGGCAAAGGCATCAAAATATGGTTGGGGCATATCACTGTTTATTTGCCTGATAATTTGCTCCTCTGACAAATATTATTTTTCAGCCAATCAAAACAAAGTGCACTGACCAGAGTAAATACTTCAATCAGGACATACGTACTTAACCTTTTTTAGGGTCATGTGTGATTTTCACATAGGGCACTATGTGAGTTTAAAAGTGCCATTTGAGACCACTTTTATGTTATCATTTCTATGTAAAACTATGAATTCTTTGACCCACATCTGCTGGGTTTTCAGTATTTGTCCTTGATTGACCCTGACAACCATTTTATGCCAAATTTGAGGCAACTAAAGAATGCATTGCATCCTATTTGTTATCCATCCTTGAACCAACACTTGGGTAATCCTCGACCGCTTTTATTATTCAGATATAAATCGAAAGAACTATAGTTTTAATACTTCCCTGTTTCATGTATTAGTCTGAACTGAAAAAAGTTCCACCAGTTACCCAATTCCCATTCCAATAAATAGCGTATTGGGACTGGTTCCCAACAAGGATACCTTTTAATGTACTCTGAGCCATGTTGATGTAAGACATGATGTAGAAATGAACACAGGGGAACACAATGAAATATTTGTTTTCGTTCCCTTCTGTTTTTATAGACTGCTTTAATTTCAATAATTTTGTAATGAGCATGCATGTAAGTGACTCATGTTTTAGGCATTTAGGCATTTGTGATGATTGTTTTTCTTCCTTTATACACATAACGCAACTTTTATTTTTTATGTATATAACAGAATAGTGTTTCTGCAGTGTCTTTGTCAGAGCAGGATATTGGCATGGTGTTTGGATATCCCGGCATTCGGTACAGTGGAGTGAAAGCTGCAACATTTTAGAGTTAAATTAATTGAAATTCCCTAAAAAAATGAACTTTTGATTATAGAGCTTACTCAAGGAATTGAGAGCAGTCGTCGCACAAAAGCTCCAGATTTTATGCAAATGATTTTTCATGAGTCTTTATACTACATTTAATGTTGGAAATAAGGTATATTTTAAATAGGCTTTCAGCTGAAAATGTAGAGATTTTTTTTTAAATGACTGGCCCAAATGTAGTCTAAATTAACACTGTATTTGTATACAGATTTTAGATGCACATATTTCCTTGCCTTCTAAGACTGTTAAAGTCTTACCAAAAAATTCTAGACATTTCTTACATCCAACCTAAGTTATACTAAGTTAAGCAGGCGAATGTTCTCTTAGTCTTGATTGGGGGCGAGTAGTATATTTTCTAACTATGCATAATTTTTAACAAAGAGATTTAGTAGTCTGTGTATCTCACATGAATTTGGGTCATTTATAGAGGTAGATAATCAGGGCTTCTTTTGTTAATGTTTTTTTTAAAGCACATCATGTCTAGTAGCGTTTTTTAGTGCTTTTCACCATCTTCATGCCTTTCTTATGGGGTGAAGTATATACACGGTCATTTGTAACATTGTATATTTTATAGCCTGGAAATTGGGCGTATCCTTTGTAACACAAACCTTTCTTAGCCAAACAAGATTACAACCTTTTACATGAATAATATTCAACAGACATGGAAGCACAAAAAGACATGTTGATTCTAGGTGCTAGAAGTTTTCACTGTAAACCACCTTAAATCCTCACTGGACTGGTATACTAATATGTTTAAAAAAAGATGCTTTATCGTTTTGAGGATCTTCTCTTTCCCTCTGACAACTTGTCTATGTTCCCCCTTTTTAATCATTACCTGTAAAGCAACTATAAATCCGACTGACTGTGTTTGTGGGGCATTCTGAAAATCATGTACTTGATATTTACTGTTATGATGTCAATAGTGTTCTTATCGGTGCTGGTCTCACAACATGTAAATTTGGATGCACTTTTGATAGCAGAACAATGATTTCTATAGATTTGTGGCCTCAATTGAAACAGAGGTTCAGCCATATTGTGTGACACTGGTGTAATTGTATGGAAATGGTCGTGTGTTCTACCTCCTGTTACCTGTTTAATTGTTATGGTAACATCACACTGCTGGCCATTTCTGCATAATTACCCCTACTATCTGTCTAATTGGCATTGTTTGGAGTCTTGTATTGATGGCAGATGTTTAAAATGCTTGGTATGCATGATGATGAAGATGATGGTGAACACGCTTTCTCAGTTTATATATAGTTGTGAATTTTTCACAGTTTTAGTCAACTGATAATGTCAAGAGTGAATGTGTTGTAAGCTGTATGACCAAATTCTTGAAGTGTGTTTTTATTTACACACAGCTTTCCCTTCTTTCTTTTTTATTCTATGCACCAATGAAACAGCTGTATTTTATTTGTTATTTGACACCTTGATTTTTTTTTTCTAAATAAGCAGTATAAGAACAGATGAAAGGCCCACATCAGGTATGATTATTGCATATCCTTGACTTGGACAGATAGAAGTACCTTAGCGGTGGTGTCAGGTACACTGTTAATGAGAGTTCCTTAGTTGCAAATTTAGAACCATACAAAGAGAACAACCCCTTCAACCCTAGTGAATATCAAATTGGTGTTGAAGTTCATATGACCTGGTGTTTGTATCACATGAAAGCCTCTTATCTGTTGAACGTCACCTAGAAACACTTATTTTTGTATGTAATCATGCATTTAAGTCTGTTTTCAAGTGTGACCGGATCCAAGTAAATGAAACTAAATTCCACAATTGTCTGTGTGACTGCAGGCATTTAGAATGTTACAAACATCCATATTGGTAATTTATTCGAACGTTCAAGTCTTGGGGCTGTCTTTCAAAGGGCCCCTCTTGTTTTTGGGGAAAAAGTTCCTGTATTAAAGGCCCAGATTCTAATTTTGTAACAGGGCTTCTAAAAATTCATCACAGCAAGTGCAAGCAGCGGGTGTTTCTTTCTTAGCGGATAAGTGTGTGCTTGTTGTTACTGCTTTTTTTATGTTTTATGTTAACCTATACCAGCACCTTAGAAAACCACATCACAATGGCGTTTCTTTTCCTGGAAACAGAACTCATTTCACAATGTTGTTTTTGCACTAAACAAGAATGGACTTATTAGCTGTTGCAGCATTTGTTTCTTTCCTTTTTGTTACTTTTATTCATTTAGGGGAAATTCACTCAGTACGTTTACATGCACAGTGTAAAGTGTCTACTTGTGACACCTGTCCCTGTCCTAGCATACAGGCACAGGAGAGTTATCTGTCAAATTTTGATAAAAAAGGGTGGCGATATGCATATGCTTTCAGCTTCTTGGTATTGGGCCATTCCTTTTTGAACTTTTACATCATGAACCACAGTAAAAGTCAAAAGACTGGTGAATAAGCAAGTTGACATCAACATCTTCACCAATCCAAAAAGGTTGTTTTTTGTCATTTCTGCATTTGCAAAGTTAGCGTTTACTGAAATTATTTCTTTTATGCATTATATATTTTTAACTTCTGGGTCAGAGCTTGGCATTAGAACTTTCACCAAGCTTTAGTCCGATGGGTAGTAAAAGTAGTTCCACTTTCAAAACCTTGATTCAGTCAACATGTTTACATACACATCAACAGTCTTGTTTTAGTTGGACTAATACAATAATTCTATTTTTATTAGGTGTCATGTAAATGTACTGACTGACTGTCAAAGCCTCTTTTTTTGGAGGACGGCCCTGATCACATTCACACGTGGAGGCTTCCCAGTACAACCACAGTCTGAGCTGCCTATACTGAACAGCTCCATTGGGCAAGTTTGGGGTTAAGGGCCTTACTAAAGAGCTCCTCATTGGTGGTAATGAGGTAATGCTTTTACATGGTTCCCGACCAAATTTATCTTGACATACGGTTACAATCTCTGCATCTCTAACCTTTAGGTCATTTATCAGGTGACAAATATGGCAGCCTCTTTTGCTTTTACTTTAGAAAGGAGCAGTTGGCTTCGTGGTTTTTCAAAAACAAAAGTTGTGTAACCAACAGGCCTGAGAGCCCAAGTATGCCTATAGCCATTCAATCAACCAGCATTTATATCCCCAATGCCTTTTAAAAACAAATGAAGCTCATAGATGTGTTGGTTGGTTACCTTGTTTCATTCTGTGTTGAGAGAGAAAGATGCTTTATTTGCAAAAGCAAATAGAGAGTTGTTTGAAAAAATAGTTTACTCTTGTAGATGATAATGAGGTTAATGTAATGTGTTGCATATTGGAGATGCCAAAGTGCTGCATGAGGAAGCAGTCTCTGTTTAAGACTACAGTGTGCATAAAAAAGTCATGCTAACATAAGCATACACTATACATATCGACTTATACAAGAGGCAATTTCTTTTTACATGAATCTGCCTGATGCACCAGTCTGGATGAATGTGGCACCACCTTTCTACTTCATTGGTGCCTGAAGTGCTTAGGTTGGCATCCAAAACGCATGGCAGGAACCACCATGAAATCCTAAGACCCCTAGATCTCTGATTATTAAATTAAATGCACACATTCCCCTCAGTTTGGGCTGTTTTTTGTTTTCTTTTCTTTTTCTGGGTGTTCTGGAGTGGAAACAACTAGGACGAAGCGAGTTTGTGAGATGGCCACTTTGTATACTCAGTGGCATCATAAGCTAAGTTAATTGATCAGTTTATTTCATTTTCACAATCCCAGGTTTTTTTTCTTTTTGTAGATATGTTTTTTTTAAGCGTTGAAATAGGCTGACATGAAATTGCAATCAGCTGTTCTCAGCAGACTTGCTGGTTTGTTGAAAGGTCTTGAAATTCAGCAGATTTCAAAAATTGCAAATATCTCTAAATATTTTATCCAAAACCCCTTTGTGTATGGTAATGTCTTTCCTCTATGCCACTCCATCCATCTCTTGTAGAGAGAGTATTTCTGACATAAAGAAACCTCTTGTAGAGTAGAGCCTATTTTCTTAGCTCTGAATAACAATGAATGTACTTAAAGCCTGCATGGTTTACTATAGTGTATAGGCTATCCATCCAGTACATTTATATCCACCTTCTCTTCTTGTATACAGCCTTTTTTTATCTTCCTTTTTGGGTGTTATTTTTTTTCTCTTTATTTGTAGGCTTAATTAATGTCAAAGTATTATGTCTACTTCTTTAATATCTCATTGACTAGGTATTGCCCACATCACAGCTGGCATCATTCATCTTTTCACTCATTAACATGTCTACCTGACTACAGTTCAGATGTTTCTCTGGATGTTGGCTGCTGTAGTTTTTAGGAGACTAACGTTTCACACTGGTGCAAAGTCATGCTTTTTTTTCCTGTTCTGGTCTTTATGATTTCGGCTTAGTATCGCTTTCCAGTCATTGCAAAGTTGTTCTTTATAAATCCTTAAATCCTCCCTGAGTTTAGTTTACCAACTCGTTTTTGCCGTGCCACTTCTGGTGATTATATTACTATGCAGCTGGTTTTTTCCAAAATAAAAAATAGCTTATAAGATTTACATGAGATTAAGCTGGAAACATCTTCTTGTTTCTATTCCTAGGTCAAACTTTCTGAAGCATCACTTTAAAAGTCAATCTTTTATCATGCCAATGTCCACCAAATCAACTGAAGCCATGTCATTCCAGTTTGGTTATTGCAGTTTAAGCTTTCATGTATTGTTTACAGCTACAAAGCTTAATTAGGGAGTACATTTTCAAAAGGGGTTCTGGGAAAGCTGAGAGAACATGTCCACTTGATCTGGCTATATTGCAGAAAGCATTCTGTTCTTTCAACATTCGTATTTTCAGTATTGATTGAATCGTTCTGCCAACATTTTGTGGTTCTACAGATCACATCACTATTGGTTTGATAGTCAGCGAGTCCACCAGTTCGGTCCAACATGAAATACCTGACCAGCTGTCTGACTGTGACAGACAGCTGTGGACGTGTTGTTGGGGGGCCACGTCGGTCGCCTACACTAACATTTTGTACAGACAGAGGACATTCTCATTGGTTTCAATTATACTTTTTTTCCTGCTAATTAGCAAATGCTAGTTAACTAAACTAAGATGGCAAGCATTACCCTAACTGCTATACATTGGCATGTTAGTGTTTGTCATTGGGAGCACATTAGCATGCTAACATGCCTACAATGCTAACATTAATTTGTGGGCAATGGCGTTTAGCTCATAGCACAGCTGTGCCTTACACATGCGCAGCTGGGGCAAGATTCCCCTGCATCTGGTTGAAATCTCGGTTTGGGCTTAATGGCTGTTGTTAATCTGACCGGATTGTTATTTAGCTTCACCAAAACCAAAACCAATGCCATCCAGCCCATCTATGTGCATCCACTTATGTGGGTACTTATATATTTTTTTTAAAAGCATGTCTAGTCTTCATAAAGACCCGGCTTTTTACTTACCAACTTGGTATAGAACTACCTCAGAGCAATGTCCGGTGCTAGCTAATATTAGCCCTAATTTATAATAATGGTAACAAAAAAAATGGAGTGACCAAATCAATACAAGCCAATATCATGTAAGAGCACTGTTTTTTGGTTGTTTTTACTATAATAAATGGAAAACCAAGTAATCATGTAAGACCGGCTGGTTGCTTTTTTTTAAAGGACCAAATTTTCGTTTAATCTGTTGGTTAAGTCTCGCAAGTTTTTTTTTTTTTTTTTTTTTTGGAAAGCAAATAAATATAACCCAATGTCTGGAAGTGTGACCACGACTGGATCACATGTTGACAAGTTTGCCATCGTAACTGCTAATTCAGTGTTATAGTGACATGATGGTGATGCTGAGTCCAGGTTTGACAGAAAGATGTATGTACAGCAATAATGTTGGAGTGTGGGCTGTGAATCATTGGCGACAATGCATTTGGTCGAGGCAACTCTCAATAAACATCACACTTTTTAATTAGCAGGACAATACTTTGCAAAAATGGGTAGATCAACGGATAATCTTTGAATCAATATATATCTAACAGCTCCTTTTTTTCTTTTTCTTCTTTTATTTTTTTTTAAATCAAGGTTTCATACTGGATAGAGCCACTCCACATGGTCAATTGCCTACATTTCTCTGCCGTGCTATCCCAGTACTGCAATAAAATCAGGGTCGATGTCCCTGTTTCTTGCTCAGTTCATTTTCACTTTCCTATGAATAGCGTGTGTGTGTGTGTGTGTGTGTGTGTGTGTGTGTGTGTGTGTGTGTGTGTGTGTGTGTGTGTGTGTGTGTGTGTGTGTGTGTGTGTGTGTGTGTGTGTGTGTGTGTGTGTGTGTGTGTGTGTGTGTGTGTGTGTGTGTGTGTGTGTGTGTGTGTGTGTGTGTGTGTGTGTGTGTGTGTGTGTGTGTGTGTGTGTGTGTGTGTGTGTGTGTGTGTGTGGCGCAGTAGTTTTGCATGTGACAATTTACAAAGGGAATATACACAACCATTGTAATGTTCACCAAAAGGTACATATGAGGTAGTATTGCAGTTAACAGATGTCATTGTTGTCTGTACATAACATCCAGGAGTGGTTGTAGTCTTTTTGTGTGCCTTTTTGTCTGATCTTTCTCCTCTCCATCTGCCCCAATTTTGGGTTTGTAAAGCCCCCCATAAAGATTTGACAAAATCTGCTGCGTCACATAAAAAAAATGTTGTTCTCCATTTTTAATCATCATGCAAACTTTGTGTATAGATGCTGCATAGTACGATCAGTATTTGTGTTTTGCACTTTCAAAGCAGTCTAAAAAAATTGCCCATTTGAAGTTGGGCGGAAAGTAAAAAAGAAATAACTGACGAGGTATTTTATGCTATCAATAGGAATTATAAGGAATAATATGACTTTGAAGAGCTTTTCTAAAAAAGTTTAGATATATATAAATATATATATAAATATATATATATATATATTCATGAAGTACCTCATAAGCCTGATATATGCTGCATTGATTTTTGTTTTTTCTTTAGTGTACTTCATATTGTCCAATTAAAATCTAATGTTCCCCTTTCGGGAGGTTTGAATGTCACTGCAGGTTGTGCACATGCCTCAACCGGTTGTAACAAAGGAGCTGTTGCACCTTGTGGCCAAATCATGTGTCATTTATGCAAGGCATATGCAATCTCATCAGAATATTCCTCAGCTGTAGCCGTGTTCACTCTTTTATTTTTTCCCTGCATATTCTGTGTAGCTAATATTCTTTAGTTGACAAAGCGTTGCACCAAGCATCATGTATGTGAGGTTCTGTGTATGTGTATAAAAAAAAATAAATAAAGACATTTTTTTTAAATATATGTGTGTGTGTATATGTATATACGCGAGCGTATGTATATGTGTGTGTGTATATACGCGAGCGTATGTATGTGTGTGGGCGCGTGTGTGTGTGTGTGCGCGCGCATATGCACGTTGGTATGCACATGTGTGTATGCGCGCGCGTGTATATGTGTGTATATGCATGTGTGTATGTATATGTATATGTGTGTGTGTGTATAAATTGTGTGTTGACTCAGGTATTGGCATCAATCTTTGTCTTAAAATAGTCTTAGATCTACACAGGAGGTTCTTATTTAGCCTTAAAAGCTGAACAAATTATGCACTACAATTTCAAAGATTGGACGGAGAGCTCCGAGCCAGTTATTTTTTTTTCCAAGTGTTTGTGTCGTGTCATTGCCATGGTATCTACCTCCTACGAATGTAGGGGCTGTGCTGGAGATGTAGTAGACTACAAGTTTTTGATTTTCATTTTATGGAAATCAGACAATCAAATAATCTGTAGATTCTTAAAAAAATAAATAAATATACCCTCAGTCACAGAGTGGATTCCAGGACATGGCATTTTTCCACCCCCCCCCCTCATTGGCTATTTCCATTCTATAGTTTGTTTTTTTCTAACTTTAATTTTATTTATTGTAAGCCAGTGACCAATGTTTTTTGGCAAAGGCAGCCTTGCACAGCCACGTGAATTCAAACCTCCCTTCATTTGTGTCATTATGAGCTCAATTTTTTTTCCTCTCTCGCTTTTCTTCTCCTTTATTTAAACCACGACATGCCAAAACTGAATTTGCTGTCATTCCTGTTCTGGTGAAGGTCTTTATGTTGCTGATTTTAATTTGTACACATCCACTGCTAAAACTCAAATGTTCTTATTGTAAAGTTGTAAGCATTGATTTCTATTTTGAATTCCTTTTTTTTTTTTTTTAAATAACAAGTACACTTACAGAACACAAGATATGCTGTAAACCGTTAGGACATAATGTGAATACGTATCACTTAATATAGTTCACTCTTTTGGCTTGACTGTAAATTGCATTCATTAATAAACATGTTTCAAAAGTTTTCTTGCTGTGTTGTGACTTTATGTAATTTGTTTTCATGCTCAGTGTGATTCAATATTGAAATTGTCTTCATAATTGTCTGAAATATTTTGTGTTCAAAATAAAGGTTTTCTGTCAGACTTAAATCAATCACCCAGATGTTTCAGCAGCAACCTTCGCTGTCTTCATGTGAGCAGGACCACAGTTTTTAAAGGACAAGTCCACCCAAATCAGAAAACATTTGACCACTAGTGACTAATGGCAAATCTTAACATGGACTGTATGTTAGCGCAACATTTCTCTTAACAAGACATGAGATGTTTTTATTACCTTCCTTTGAGAAATATTTTCATTAAAAGAAATAAAAAATATCAGATAATTCATGTTTAATTTAGCTATAAAAACAAAAATATTAATTTAATATGGGTAATTAACTGGCATTGCAAGACATGTTTTTTGCCCAGAAAGTGTTTTCATTGAACCTTGATAAATGTATCATGGTGTGCTAATTAAAGTACATATAGCCTGCATTTTAAATATTGATTTACCAATTAAGGATTTCCAACTTTATTTGGAGTATGCTTAGGGCTTTGGAATATTGCAACACTGAAGATGAGGACCATGAGGACAAAGTAGGTTTGTGCCACATTCACATACATAAAACATTAACAAATTGGCATATAGACAATAAAAATGAGGGCAGTCATGTTCATACTCCAGACAGGATAATCAAAAACAATGCAAAAGATATGTGTAGTTGCACTTCTCTAAAAATCACCACACTAATGAAAAAACTAGCAAGTAAACAAAGCTAGACAAAAATCAAAAGACGTAGACCATATTTAAGCTTGAAAAAAGTACATAACATTTTCTTTTACATATCGGAGGAGTTGTGCATAAACATTTATATACTGCCAGCAGATAGAGTTTGGAGCTATATAATCCTAAAGGATTAATTGTAAGAAGGTGGAGATTTAAAAAAACAAAACACACACAAAAAAAGGACATGGTGACCATGTGCGACACTAACATCTTTCTTGGACCTGGACTACTCAAAAATTTTGATGAATCGGTCACATCCCCTTATCTTCATTTTGGAGGTCTGAAGATCAAAAATCCTAGGTGTCCATGAAGGGGAAAAACACTTGAACTCGGGTGACAACTAACAAAAAAAATTAAAAAACTGCAACAAAATTAATTAATTTAAAGCAAAATATGGCCCAGACCAGATTTTTTTTTGTTCCATTCTCACTGGAATTCCACATTGAATAGAAGATCTTTCATAAAAAGTTATAAAATAAATAAGCACTCTTTCCCTTTGAGTTTTGAGTAGAAAAAAGTTGCATGACGTGCAGGCCCAAGAGAATTTTTCTAAAGAATATATTATCTCTTCTGTCTTTGGCCTTTGTGGTCAGACACCTGGAGGGTCAGTACACCCAGTTCACTGGGACCCACTGGGATTCGCTGCACAGTTTATTCACAGCATCCTGTAACACCTCGAACGCCTTGTCCAGGTTGTCGTTGCTGATGGTGAGGTCAAAATAGTGGCTGTAAGCCCGCTGGATCCGCGCACTCTCGTCCACCGTCTTCCTCAGGTCCACGTCCTGTCAACCAGCAGGAGGAGAGGTGAGCTCTGGAAACTTCTACGGCTTTGAACTATTCAGCAAACACCTCCATAAGGTGGGGTCAGCAGAAAGGACAACTGCATCAAACACCATACTGAGGTCTAAAAGAACTAAAATAGATGGTGGCTCAATGTTAATGAGTTAAGATAAAATCTTTGTAAATTAGTCCAAAATTTGTAGAACCACTCAGATTCAGATGTGGTTTTGCAGTATTTGAGAAAAGAAAGCAATTAAAATTAAGGCAAATAACGAGGTCAAGTATAATAATTATAAATTCTTAAAAAAAAAAAAAAAAAAAAAAAAAAAAAAAAGCAGTAATGTAATTATATAATCAGATGTAGTGATATGTTAAACTACCGTGAGCTGTTTAGTGGTGATGCCTGCGTCCACCACAGCTTTGTGCATGGCCTTTAGAGTGTCGAAATCTGGTGCAGCAATGAATACGACAAAAGGCATGAACTCCGCCGTTTTCAACACCTTGAGAGCCTGCAGTGAGACACCGGAGGTGACAAAGTTATCAAATCATTTTGCCCCAGCTTAAATGCACCAATTCCACATAAAGATCTGTCTGAAAGCACACTATGGATATCTTAATTCTATCCAAGCTTATTTCAAATGTTAACTGTCTCTACAGCAGTTTTATACCTGTGGGTTGACGTCCAGGATGCAGGTGCGGCCTGTGGACACCACCTCGTGGATAGACTCGATCTTGGTACCGTACAGGTTACCGTCGTATTCGCCATGCTCCAGGAAACGACCGGCCTTCACATCCACCTCCATCTCTGTCCTAGTGGTGAAGTGGTAGGAGTTGCCATCTAGCTCTTCATCACGGGGCCGCCGCGAAGTGTCTGAAAGGGTTCAGGTAAATGTTCGATGAGCCGTTTGCTGGGTTATGACTTTAGAAATGCAACAGGAGTGCGGGTATACATGGTACAGTGGTGCCGAAGCGGGTAGGCTGGAGGACCATCAGTCGGTTCTTCAGGCTGCGTCGGCCCACGCCCTGAGCGCCGATAAGAACCAGCGTCTTCCTCTGGAACGCAGGCACCTTTGCCACTTCCTCATAAATCTGCAGCTCATGTCTGTCAAACTCTGTTTAAAGGGCACATTCATGAGTCCAATACAGATAGTGAGAATATATCGCCTGAGATTCAGAATAGAATAAGGACACTGACCTGCATTTTTGGCTGTGAGATACATCATCTTCTTCTTCTTTTTCCCAGCTATGGTGCCACAAAGGATCCCTACAAAAGCAGATGGAGCTGTTAGGATCAGGTGTATGCTTGCTATAACAGCATTTAGCCAGAGAGGGGCAGGAGTGGAGCATTTATGGAGTGGTAAATAGTGTTCAGAGGTAAGAGCAATCCAGAAGCGACAGAGGTGACAGAAAATTATACATCATAGCTGTTTTAAGCCCATTTTTGGGGGTGCTACCTTGCTAAATAGTCTCATTCTCTTTTTAACAAGCAAGAAAAATGTCAAAACCATACAGCCATTGCTTTTTTCCACAAAATAATTTAAATAATACTTATATGTATTATTACAGCATTCTGTTCACAATATAACTTTACATAATACATCATTGAGGTTTGGTTCTCCCTACATTATTTTTTTTTGCAGAAGCACAAGCACATTTAACACCTCTATTAACAGTTTAGTTATTGACTTTTCAATTTAATTTGATCCTTTTTCCCCCATAAACATAGAGGTAAATAAAATCATGTTACAGTGTTCTAAACAGGTGAAATTTGTCTTGCCTGGCTAGGGAGCTATCTGCATGCTCACCACCTCGAAACATCTGATCTTAGAATCACATCTTTTGTACAACATTACTTAAAAAAAAGGAACATATGAGAGTTGGAGACTTTAAGCACCTTATTTTATGTGGTTGATCAAGAGCTTGCACAGACATGCCTGATTTACTGAGAGATGGGGAGAGAGTTGGTCACATCCTCTTTATATGACTTAACGGTGAATTCAATGACACCTTGGTAACTCCAAAATCTATTTTCGATTGGCCACGAAGGTTTTGTAAAACAGGACAGTTTTTTTTGTCTCTATTTTCCTTTGTTGGAATACATCTGTCATTGGGCGTAGACAAATAGTTTGTAATATTAAGTCAAAACATTTAAGAAATACAATTTTAAGAAGCATTCCTCAGGTCTCTCAAAAGTTTGTGTTTTTACTTACTCAGAAAATGTTAAATAGTTTAACCCAAAAAGAATGATATATAGTAAATGTTTAATCTACCTAAATGATGAAACTAGTTGATTGCATGTGTCTTTGATTTTCAAAACTTTTTAAGAGACTTTAACTATCAAGTACCAAGTTTTTAGTATCATACCACATTTGGGTTTGGAATTTTCCTCATAACTTTCATGTTCTTTCACTGCAGTGTGTTTAATAACCACATAACATAAAACCATAGATTCCAATCTTTAAAAATCCATAAAATAAATCAATAAAACTGTTAACAGCTGTCCACTACATTGTTGTATGGGTGTTTACATCGGTGTAGGATTTACCATGTTTTGCTGCAGAATTTTTAATAAGACGCTAAAATCCTAACAAAAGTTATACCTTGAATTGCCACGGTGACATATTTTAAAAAGTTCTATAAAAAAAATACTAAAATATAGTATAATTATAAATGTAGAGGCAATTGTATAATAAAAAAAACTAACAGATACATTTATATAATCTTTACAACCAGCCCTTTGAGGGAAACATCATGCTGATGTGTGTGTGTGATGTGTGTTCGTGCAAAAAAAGAATGTTGAAACACAAGCAGGGACCTGCCTGATCCATCAAAGTCTCGGGGGACAAACGCTTTCCTCTTCTCTTCCAAGAATTGGCTGGGTATGAGTCCCGTGGCCCCGCCCACCACATGGCATGCCTGGCCCAGATCAGAGAGACAACGTTTATTGGACTATGATCTTTCATGATGGACACATAAAAGGGTGAAAGAATAGAGGAAATCTCACCTGCCACCAGTTGGGATCCTCTCGGTTAACAATCTGAAGGATGTCACCTCTCTTGAAAGCCATGCCCGCCTCTCGACAAGGGATCAGGTTGTCGTTGGCCGGGTCATAGTCAAAATACGGCCGCACATACACCTGTGATAGACAGATGCAATGTTTTGAGCTGTCGGGATGGATTCGTATTATTTGGAGTTCTGTGGTTTGATTAGGCCTGAGCTCAGCGTGCCATCTCACATGCCGACATAATGACTGTGCACTTGTTTCACACCCATTATCCATGCTAGTTCTCCACAATGGGCCGTCACAGCTGTTCACACTGTGCCAACAGTGGATATACTTACCAGGGAAGGCAAGTGCACCAGTTGATGCATTATGCCTCATTCATTTTTACTGCTGGTCTCTAAATTTAAGCCTTACCGACTTGTTCATGTTTATGTCCATTTGTTCAGAACGACATATTCAAAGCTCATCAGGAGCCATGACAGGATGGAAAAATAGGTGTTGCACGCATGAGGGAGCATTTCTAAAAATATCACAAATTACTGTAATTTCCATGTAAGGGAGCATGCATGAGATCACAGGAAACATGTGCATTTGGAGTTGGAGTGTGTGCAAGAGACAGAACCAGCTAGTGCGACCTGAATAGCGGGCAGAGTTATTAATAGGTTTCCCAGGTTCACATTCTTGTGCAAAGGATGGTGGGAAAGCACCATAGGACAGATCATCAGCCCAGAATTGGAGTACTTGTGTTTGTTATTGTTCTTTTGTGTGTACCTGTGGAGGTGCCGGGGCGTCTCTGTAGCTGGGGAGTATTTTGAGGGTGATCCCGCCGCTGCAGTCCTTGAGCATCTCCTGCAGCTCTGTGGGGTTGTTACCAACATCCTTGCCATTCACCTCTTTAATGATGTCACCCACGTGCAGCAGGCCCTGCCGGTCGATCATGCCACCGTGAAGGATCCTTGCAATGACCAGGTCGTCCTTCTCCACACGAAAAGTCACGCCCTGTAAATAATTCAAAAAATCATTTGCCAGTCAGTCACGATGCATAACATGCATTGTATTGTTCTTTTAAAAAGTATTGTTGTGCCGAGCAATATATCAAAGAACTGAGTTTAAGATTATCAAGGGGGACTCTGACCAAATGGCCCCAATGACAATAACGATTCCTTTATGACAGGAAGGACAGGCCCCCTCTGGAGCCTGTAGCTTCAAGGTATTCTATTGAGTAGCTTACTCCAAACATTCTTGCTTTTTGGAGCAAGGAGATCAGGGGTAACCAAGATCCAGTCCTTTTCTAGCCAAGAAGACACCGCCGTAGCCAGAACTCCTTGTCAGCTGAGACATGTGAGCTGTTATGTTATTATCTCACCTACTCGTTTTCCACTTTGTTTCTGTTGTTAGTTTCTTTAACCTGTTCTTGTTTCACTTGTGTATAACACATATACATTTGTTTAACCTGCCAGGTTTCACTAATTTGTTTTACTTTTATTTCCCGGTTAGAGTTGAGTTCACTGTGTATTTTCACGTTTTGTACAGATCACCATGTCCGCATTGTTGTTAAATACGATCTGATTTGAGCTTAGCGCAGCTTTGCTCTCTGACTCTCTCTCTCCTTGTACACCACACATCTTGTCTAGTCTCTCGTTATCTCGGCGTGACCACACACACACACACACACACACACACACACACACACACACACACACACACACACACACACACACACACACACACACACACACACACACACACACACACACACACACACACACACACACACACACACACACACACACACACACACACACACACACACACACACACACACACACACACACACACACACGGGTCTAAGGACAAGAGATGTTGTGTTGCTTTTGTACAAACTGTAAAGCCCGTTGGGGCAAATCTGAGATTATGGGCTATACAAATAAATTGAATTGAAAATTTAATTTAATTATTGGTCCGGATTTTCCTGTGGTGCCCCGATTATAATTAATTTCAATAAAATTAATTAATTCATTTTAATAATGTTTAATTATCATCTTTGATGGTTATAAATTAATGCTAATACCCAAAATTTAACTCCTCTTAATGCATTACAGTATTATAATGTTGTAAGGACAAGCTTGGTTAGGGGTTTAGGCCACAGAGCAGGTCAAATAATGGACTTTCTGGCAGAAAATCTGTTTTTGGCTGACAGTTTTCAAGAAAATAAGATGGAATAAATTAGGAGTAACAAGGATATTTTTGAGAAAGCCCAAGGAATAGATAAACACAAAAAAACTGCATGAAAATGTAGAAGTAGAATAGATATAAAAAGTCGCCTGATTGATTACTCCAGTAGAGTATAGGTGCAAAAAAATTCTACTCAAGTTAAGTAATGAAGTATTTGTACAGTAAACCCTTTCTGTCGGCTCACCAGAGGCTCTCCGGCCTTCTTTCGGATGCCAATCATCCGCACAGCATCAGCCTGCATCAGAGCACTGTTCACTGCCGCATCATCGGCTGGCTCGGCTGGGGGCGGGACTTCGTAGCACTTGGAGGCCACTATGTCATGCGCCTCCAAGAGTGACTAAGAGAAAGTAAAAAAAAAAACAAAGAAATAAAATGACTGTCTCTCTTAAAGCAATTGGCAATTATTTAATGGTTTCCTGGTGTACCTAGAAAATCGTTGTTCAGATTAGTATTCTACCTGAAATTTGCACATGCATTTATTTGAGTGGCCAACACAGAATCTCTCTAGATAATACAAATTGTAAAAACAATACATTAAAGGTAAACTATAGTAATCACGTGAAATCCCAAATATGGATTACCCAAATCCATCATCTCATCCATCAATCATTTAATTCTTCATTCACTGAATACCTATCCTCTACTCTCATCCGTACCTGTTGTTTTTCAGTTACTACTGGTACAATCTTAACAAACATATACATTACCAGCCACAAACAGTTTATTGGTCATGGTGAGGCATGTCCTCAAACTCAATACATGACATAATATCCATTTCCCTTCATTCCTTCTCTCTTTTCTCCCCAGCTTACCTCTCCCTCCCTCCTGCCCTGTTTCTCTCATTCTCTCAGTAGGTCAACTGGGTCTTATCCTCCAGATTAGAGCACACATGGCTCTGATTGGTGCAATGGCTTCTTAGGGCTCATAGGTCTTAACTCCTATTGGTCTACTCTGTGTAAAGCCCTTGGTAAAGGTCCAGGGATAGAGGTTAGTGTTCGACTGATGCATGAGGACAGGATACAAAACATCAGCTTTGTGCTACTCTCGTAATCTTTACTACAAACCTTAGAAAGAACAAAAACATGTTCTATACAAACACAGGCTACCGTGACATACTACATTAAGCAAAGAAAAAAAGACCACATTTTGCCTGAACTGCTAGTGGCTAAATTACTCTCTGTATGTAGCTGCAAAAGTCTGCTTTATTTATTACAGTTCATAATAGTTTGACAAGCTGAGTTAATATTTAATCCAATAGCAGCACAATTACTCACAGAAATCATGTCTGTTCTGCATTAGATTCAAACATGCAGCTTTTAAGGTGTGTATATATGGATGTGTGTTTGCTTACCTGGAAGTGGGGCTCTTGCAGGATTCTGGACAGTTCAGCCGCACTATCGTCTTTAACCTTGAGGCCACTGATGTCGCCCAGGATTTCCGTCACCAACTCCACGTTGTTGTCCTGCACCGCCTCCAATTTTACCTCATCCAGCTGTTCATCATGCACCTGGGAAAGGCAGAGAGCCGAAATAAAAATAATAGTAGTCGTGTTTTTTCATTTCATCGTTACAACTTTAACTATTGGATGTTTTAATTCTGAATAGGAGTTTTGTTTTGTATTGAGCGCTGATTTTTATTGTGGGATTATTTTGCCCTATGGGGAAGAACCATCTGCTTCATGTTAGTGTGTTAAGATTTAAAGTAGTATTATTTATGTTTGGTCATTTGCCATCCCTGGAGAAATTGAACAGTGAAGAAATGCAGACAGCAGAAAATACATCTGTCCCCTAACTGAACTCATTGCACACTCTGACTTCCTGCAGTATCTTTTGAGGCATTGCAATACACATGCTGTCTGTATTTGAAAAAAAAAAAAAAAGGACAAATCTGCACCATTTTGTTATTGACAGGATCTGTTTCTGTACTTCAGCAACTCGGTAGCACCAAGCAAAACAAAGCCTGAAACAAGAGAGAGGTGCGTAGAGCTGCCTAGCTATTAGTTAGCTGCTGCCGCCCCCCCCCAGCTATGTGTGTGTGCTACCTTAGCCGGGGAACGTACAATGGGGCTTTCCATGATGCCGCGCAGGAAGAGCAAGTCGATGTCTTTGGCGCCCATCGAAGTGGGCAGCTCACCCAGATTATCCAACACCTGCTGCATGGCTGGACAGGTGGTTCAGAGACACAGGAGACAGAGGAAGCGAGAAATGAGGCGAGCCAGGAATGAAAGTCCATATGCAAATAATCCAACAGGCACATTCCAACATTTTTAAAGAAATTCAAAGAGGACACTGGGCTCACATGGTATAAGGCTATAAACTAAGGCAGATTTTTCTTTCATATTAATGTGCTATTAGACAACACACACTGAGTTCCTTCTGAGACCTTGTTATGCCATGATTGCAGTCCATTCACACACTTCATGCAAAAGGAGATATGGTGGGTTTAGTCTGCTAAGAATGAGCACCAGAATTCCAACTTCCAAAAAAGCTTTCCAGCCTTTGAATATTCTTTATATTATACTATTTTATTGTAAGAAGGTATCTTGGTAAACGACCCGTGTTTTGACTTGCATGCAGTGTGCACACAAACAGAGAGGGAGAGGTGTAAAGTATCGACATTAGACAGCTAAAGCCCTAATGCCAGGGTCTCAAAGCCCCTGTAAGCCCATTTAAGATACGTAAAGCCCTGAGAACGTGTGTGTGACCCTGTTTCATTACACACTTACTGTGTAGGTGACTAGTAAATATGTCCATTCAGTGGCGGAATAGTGTAGATTCACCACGTTTTTTTTTCACGTTTGAGCCTACTATTATTCTTAAACCTTGCCTCATGTTACATGTCATGAAGTCAAGTCATCTTGTAAAACCTTAATCCCCTCATATAAAAAATAGTGATAGATGTTCAGAAGAAAAGGATAGGTTAGGCTAGTTTAGAATTGAAACCTATTAATAAAAAAGGCAGTATTATCAGTTCTGACTGAGAGATTGAATTGTCAGATTAAATTGCTGCCACAACAAATATTAAGAAATACTGCTGCTGCTATTGTTTATGGTATCCCTGTGCTTTTGAAATCATGAAATACCATCTCATGTGATTTATATTTTTATATTTTTTATTAATGTCCTGTTTGCTGATATTAAACATATTTAAAGTGTAACATTTTACATGTAATATGTTTATTCGGTAGTGCTGAGTGGCATCTGCTATCAAAAAAATTTAATTGTTTTCAGCAAAAAAAAGGCATAAGAATGACAGCGTCATTTATTTATCATTAGAGATATTGTTTTTCTAATTATTATACATCCTAGTCCCACAGTGACTTTGAAGAAGATGGATGAGATGGGATTGTCACACAGTGAAGCAAGAATCTCACAGAAGAAGTGATAGCGTGCTTCATGTCAACAAAAAACAACCCTTGACTATTTACAACCTTACTAGGAAAGTTAGAACCACACATCTATAAAGCAATGTATTGACAAGGTGACAACACAGAAGTGTAATCTCAGAGTCCAGATATACACTAGATAGTGAGTATGAACAGGATATTGTGGAGAGACCCCAACCGATATTTCACAGGCCAGGATGAACACAAACTCTGTGTGTACGTGGATTCCTCTACGACAATTACAGCTTTGACAAACAACAGCTAACACATAAACAGGCATTAAACCAGCACATTGATTGCCCTGCAATCACTCACAACAGCAATTATGGTACTTAGGGTAAAACCACCTCAAATTTGGAGAACTGTAATGTGTTGCAGATGTGACAGTGAGTCTGAATTAAAAAAAAAAAAAAAAAGAGTTTAGTTAGTTTGAAAGAGAAAAAGAATGTGGAGGAGAGGAACTTGCCAAATTTGATTTCACGACATCGACATCAATACTCACCTCAAAACACACATAAACACACAAAGCTGGATCCAGGTGAGTTGTTGTGCATTCTGGATTGACCTTTACACATTGTCATGCTACTGTGTCTCTGCATCCTTGGCTACACAAATGTTTGATTATCTCATTATACCCTCCGCCACATCTACATTTGTGTACATTTTTCATGTTGTCAAGCAGACATGAAATGCTTCTTTATCCAGTGAGAGGAGTTAAAGCCCCTTGCATTAAGACTCTATAATTCTATTAAATATGGCATGGAGATATAACAGCTTACTTTTTTTTTACAACTTCTTCTACAACTTGTCTACCTGTTTCTCAAATACCTGGAGGGAGGGGCTCTGGACCATCGGTGCCATCTGGAAGCACTCTCTATGCATGCATGTGAAATCTTGGCTTCCATGGCTCCCTTTGGTCCATACGAGTGAATAGTCATGAGCTTCAGATTCTGGAATGTCTGACAAACAGAAACAAGAGTTTCTGGGATCTACATGTTAGGCCAGACGAAGGCTCTGTTTAGACGCCCGGTGCTTCTCACTGTCAGTCTGGCCAAGCGGGTTTACAATGGCACAGGGGGGTAGGCCAGTGGTGGGATATAGAGACCATGACCCTTTGACCTTGACCTAATGGCCTAGGTTGCTCAGTAGTTCAAAAAGTAGACATATGGGACAATGCTAAAACTGTCAAGTGGTATAATGCTAAAACTTGGTACGAGATAGTAACTCTCTTAAACCTAACTCACAGAAGTAAGTAGAGTAAAGTTGTTGTTTTTTTTCCCAGATGTTTATATTAAATTCAAACTGCCCGGCATTGTAGGAGTTTCTCACACTCTACATGAAATTTCAGACTACAGTATCCCTCTGCTCATCTAAATACTCATCTGTGACACTTTACTTCCTCCTACTTTCCTCACCTCCAGACGCATCTGCTCCCTGGGTGGGCCGGACGGCCGGAACCCCCTCCGGGCCAGGCTCTCCCATGGCTGGCACCTCCTGCTCCTCTGCCTTCTCCCGTACCCCATTGGGACAGGCGTCCTCCATAGCTGTGACCATCGCTGAGCCCTCCTTGCTCCTCCCTGCTGCCACACGCACGCAACGGCTAACCACAAGTCAACCACCCGTAGTAGCAAGTATGTCTCCTGTCCTCCAATGGAGAGAGAGAGAGAGGGACAGAGAGACAAAGAGTGACAGTAGAGTGGGATAAAAACAAAAGGATATGAAGAAATAAAAAGGGAAAGAGGAGGAATGAAGAGGAGAAGGGGCAGAAATTTAACAAGAAGGGAAGAGACGGATGTGAAGATAAATCAAGCTCAGGACAGAGAGAGGTAGAAAGCCGAATCGCACACAAAGATGTGGACGGTGTTGAATGCTTGTCAGTCCCCTCCCTCCATGCTGTCTTTAATACCCTCCCTCACCAACCCTTACCCGCCCCTTTCGTTGAACACACACACACACACACACACACACACACACACACACACACACACACACACACACACCTTACATAAGTGTTTCTGAAGGGGGCCTGACCCCGACATTCCCATTATTCTCCTGCTTCTTTCTTTCATTCATTCATTCACACAGCTCAGGGTTTGGCACCCTGCTGCATCGCTGGGCACCAGCTCCCAGCATCACCCAAAAGCAGCATGTGTCACCCTAATGGCCAGTAAACTGGAGACAGGATTATGCATTTAGGAGGATTATTAGGGGGCTGCAGTTTAACATGCTCAATATAGCATTAATAATGTCAGGCCAAGCCACTGGTTGTGGGACTATATCTTGATACGAACCATTTTTTTTTGTGTGAATCTGTAATGTTGCTAGAGGCCTATTTATAATTACTACAGAGTATTACACATATATGCTAAGATGAACATCCTAACATGCTCACCAAGGACAATGTTAACATTCTGGTGCTCAGCAAATGCTGATGTTTACCATCTTGCTTTGAAGTGTTATTGTGTTATTAGGATCATTACTTATTTTCATTTTGATTAATCTTTAGGCTATTCTTCCGATTTGTCTATAAAATGCCAGAAAGTTTCTAAGGGCCAAAACATTGTGGCATCAATATTGCATACCTTAACCTGACTGCCTAAACTCACCAGAGATTCTTTGATTTCTGCATATACCAAAGGGAAAAAAACAATCTTATACAGAGTCATTTTGAAAAAGCACATCTTTAGCATCTATCAAGCCCCTCCCCCTCCCCTAACACAACTGTGCTGGGAGCAGATCTGTAGGATTTAATCTGCTCCTCCCCTCCATCCACTCCATCTTTATCACAACCAGTCAACCCCTCCCCCAACCCAGGATATGGGATTTTAATCTGGCAATGAAAGCCTGGAATCACAAAGCTTTGCAGGTCCTCTCTCCCCATATCCAGCGTTTAAACATATCTACATGTTTAACAACGCAATACATCACCTAATTTGGCAGAGGTTAAAATGGCCTTCACCAACGCATACACGCAAGCACACATGCACACACATTTGGTGAAATGAAAGTAACGAACGGCCTACAGGCAGAGCTAGTTGCAGTTCATGGTTTGCTGCTTCCTCTATAACAGTGGTCCACAAACTATGGCCTGTGGGCCTCCACATTTGGTCCTGCCCTCTGAACAATACCAAAGAGCAAATTGATCCCCCCCCCATATACCGTATTTTCACGACTATAAGGTGCACAGAAAAGTCTTATATTTTCGTGGATTGTATATAAAAGAACAGGGATGTGCGTTATGTAGAACATTGTTGTTTGAGCAACCCTAAAAATCATAAAGAGGCACGCTTATAAAGCACAGTTGAAACTGAAGGCAATCAGCTACATGGTGGAATACAGAAAACGAGCAGCCGCGAGAGAATTTAAGATCAATAGAAGTCGAGCTGAGTTTCTGTGGACATAAGGCAGGTGTCCTGAGTTGGAGGAAAGACTCGATCAGTGGATCATCAAGCAAAGAACCAGTGGGAGAAGCGTTCCAACGGTCACCATTTGATTAAAAGCAGTAAAGCTATCAGAAGAAATGAAAATTGAAAATTTCCGTCTTGGTGCTTTCGTTTCAGTGCTATTTTTTCATCCAGACCAGGACTACGGTAGCACAGCAACTGCCAGCGGATTATAACACATCATTCCGCAGAGCCACGCCGCACGGAAATAAAGAAAGTGAAGCTGGCATGTTTGATGGAGATTTAGCTGCTGTTGGAATCAGAAACAGAGGTGGAGGTCTTTGATGGTTTGATTGATGACATTACCCCTCTCTATTTTTAAATACACACACTTATGTGCTTGTTTTATCCGTGTGTTTTACCATGCCTGTGCCTATTGATGATCAAAAAAATGTTAGTACTTTGTAATCAATACTTAAATAAAGCAAAACCACAAACTCAGTTTTGCCTCGACTCTATTTTTGTATACATCTATTTATATATTTATATATAAAAAATGCACCCTATAGTTAGGTGCGCCTTATGTGTGTGTTAATTACAGTAATGACTTATTTTGTTATTTATTTCATAAATAGGGTTATTTATTTCATGGCTTTTTTTGTAAAGAACCCAGAGAGGGTTATTTGGTTATCATTTATGTCATTAATAGTGTTATTATTAATTATCTGACTTTTGTTCTGTGAAGAATCCAGAAATGGTTATTTGATTCTGGAAAACAATACATTTTTTATGTAGGCACTCCTGCAATCATCAGTCTTCCCTCACAGGAAAAAGTACAACTACAACTCTGACAACTGCCACCTACATACGGCCATCATCAGGTGTGTATCAGATGGGAACCACCAGGAGTACAGGCGGGTCATCAGTGACTTTGTCATCTGTGAGACCAATGCTCTCCAAATCAACGCCAGCAAGACAAAGGAGATGGTTGAGGACTTCAGGACGAAGTCACCCCCCACCACACCAGTGAGCATCCAGGAAAAAGACATTGAGACAGTGGACTCTTACAAGTACCTGGGTGTTCACCTGAACAACAAAGTGGACTGGACCACTAACAAATAATGTTCTGTACAAGAAGGGCCAGAGTCGACTTCACTTGTTGAGGAGACTAAGGTCCTTTGGAGTGTGCAGGACTCTGTTAAAGACCTTCTACAACTCTGCCGTAACATCTGCCCTTTTCTACGCAGTGATCTGCTGGGGGGGCGGATGCACGGACGGGGACAGAAGAAAAATTGACAAACTGGTGCGGCGGTCTAGCTCTGTACTGGGATGCCCTCTGGAGCCAGAGACTCAAACACCCTCGCTGCAAGAAGGAGCGCTTCCGCAGATCATTCATCCCGACAGCAATAAGACTTTATAACTCACTGTAGTCACTTTTCCTCCACTCGACACTTCTCTACACACACATCCTGCACCTTAAGTATGCAATAGCTATGTATGTGTACTTGTGTGTATGTGCGTGGATATGTATGTGCGTATATATATGTGTGTATGTACGTGCATGTATGTATATATATATATATATATATATATATATATATATATATATATATATATACACATACACACACAGTGAAGTATTTGAACACTGCTATTTTGCTATTTCTCCCACTTAGAAATCATGGAGGGGTCTGAAATTTTCATCGTAGGTGCATGTCCACTGTGAGAGAGATAAACTAAAAAGAAAAATCCAGAAATCACAATGCATGATTTTTAACGATTTATTTGAGCGATACAGCTGCAAATAAGTATTTGAACACCCGTGTCATCTAGAATTCTGACCCTGAAGGACCTGTTAGTCCGCCCATTAGAAGTCCACCTACACTCCATGTATCATCCTTAATCAGATGCACCTGTTTGAAGTCGTTAGCTGCATAAAGACACCTGTCCACCCCATACAATCAGCAAGACTTTAACTTGTAACATGGCGAAGACCAAAGAGCTGTCCATGGAAGAAGCTAAACATGACAGTCAATCTCAATCGGAGTGGAGGCCCATGCAAGATCTCACCTCGTGGGGTCTCAATGATTCTAAGAAAGGTGAGGAATCAGCCCGGAACTACACGACAGGAGTTGGTCAATGACCTGAAAAGAACTGGGACCAACGTTTCCAAGGTTACTGTAGGTAATACACTAAGACGTCATGATTTGAAATCATGCATGGCACGAAAGGTTCCCCTGCTTAAATCAGCACATGTCAAGGCCCGTCTTAAGTTTGCATATGACCATTTGGATGATACAGAGGAGTCATGGGAGAAAGTTTTGTGGTCAGATGAGACCAAAATATAACTTTTTGGTCATAATTCCACTAAACGTGTTTGGAGGAAGAAGAATGAAGAGTACAATCCGAAGAACAACATCCCTACTGTGAAGCATGGGGGTGGTAGCATCATGCTTTGGGGGTGTTTTTCTGCACATGGGACAGGACGAGTGCACTGCATTAAAGAGAGGATGACTGGGGCCGTGTATTGTGAGATTTTGGGGAACAACCTCCTTCCCTCAGTCAGAGCATTGAAGATGGGTTGTGGCTGGGTCTTCCAACACGACAACGACCCAAAGCACACAGCCAGGAAAACCAAGGACTGGCTCCGTAAGAAGCATATCAAGGTTCTAGCATGGCCCAGCCAGTCTCCAGACCTGAACCCAATCGAAAATCTTTGGAGGGAGCTCAAACTCCGTGTTTCTCAGCGACAGCCTAGAAACCTGACTGATCTAGAAAAGATCTGTGTGTGAAGTGGGCCAGGATCCCTCCTGCAGTATGTGCAAACCTGGTGAAAAACTACAGGAAACGTTTGACCTCTGTAATAGCAAACAAAGGCTACTCTACCAAATACTAACATTCATTTTCTCAGGTGTTCAAATACTTATTTGCAGCTATATCACACAAATAAATCATTAAAAAATCCAATTTGAGTTCTACTGGCTGCTCATCACTTGACTGGGACGACCTAAAATTTGTGTGAGAGAGTTTTTGAGAGTCATCCTTATGGGTCATAAATATTTAGTGGTAACTTGCATTTTTGCATTCTGCTTTTCATCATTCCTCACACACATTATGGAGCATTCTTTTTCCCAGCAGATTGCAAGATAGGGGGTCCCTCTGCAGACTTGAGGTTTCTGTTTGTTCAGAATGCAACACAGTGATCCAGGACAATTCACTGTTCTCAGCTATTCAAGAATGCTTGCCTCATCAGCTGGCAATGCCCCCACTACTACTTTTTTAAGTGTAATGATGAAGCAGTATGCATTGATTTCCACTTGCTTGTCTTGCATGCACATGTGTTTACAGGCTCTGTCTTTATATTGGTAGCCCAGAGGTGGCTCAATATCAATTTTCATCCCAGGCCACATCAGCATTATGATTGACATTAGCAGAGTTCCTACTGCATCAAACAGTCCACAGTCCACAGTCTGCACGTTGGATTTACAGATTATGTATGATGAACAATATCCTGTGGAAGGTTAATCTATAACTTTAGTAGTTTAGGGAGAAATAAAAGGCCATAAATGTACCTTTTTATTCTTTAACAGCAATATAATGTCAAATAGGGGACTCAATCTTGGCCGTCAACTGCTTTGTGCTTCAGCTCCTCTCTACTCAGGGTCATCACCAACACTATACTCCGTATACTTTCTAAAGGTGATCCCAACACACAAAAAAAAGTTTATTCATCTTTGCTACATTTGCTACTATTGTGTTCTGCTGTACAGAAGTCTTTCCACACATCATGTTAGAGCTAATTGGTGACAGAAAGAGAGTGAGAGGTCATTACGCAACAGAGATTACAATCAGATTTGGCATACTCATTGGAAGTGAAAGATATCCCTTGGAAGAATGTTAATGGAGAAAAAGTCACTGAGGCAATTACTGGCCAAATCAATTTCGCACCAGAAAGCCGGAGCCAATCAAACATCTGAACAAGAGGGTGAAGCATACAGAGGAGCAGGTAAAAAGCAAACCAAAAAAAGGAGAGAAGAGTCACAAACCTGATTTGAGAGCAGAGGAATGTATAAAGAAATAGCAGATATATAGCAAATTTTCCTATGATTTGGGGCAAGAGAATATGGGAGATTAGGAGACACGAAGATGAAGAAAAAAAAGTAATAATCCTTATAAAGCCGCAAGTCATGAGAGGAAGAGAAGAGGAATGCCATTTGAAAAGAAAGTCTAAAACTAGAACATTTTCTTCAGATTATCCATAATAAAGAAAAACATTTGGAATTTGTGTTACATAGAAAGGGTTTGGAAAGTTTTTGTATGCCCTAATTTGCAGGTCATCCCAAGGACTAGGAAATGGGTTAAAACACACAATTCAATTATAACACAGAACATGTGCTAGAATCCCCTGAGGTCCTGTTACCTCACTGTCCAGTACCTCTTTCTTGTTATTGGCTCAGAAGGGGATGGATATTTTGGGATATTTTGAATTTGCAACAGGCCTCTATTGGCTGTTCTGTAGGAACAGATGAGCCAGAAGAACAGAATACCTCAAAGTGTGTCCCTGGTTGCCAAGCGGTGAGATGATGGGGAGCTCTTGGCAGAGGGATTATGGGGGATCAGAATGTTTGTTTTCTATACAATATATCATTCCTGTCTCACACATGTAAGTGTGTGTCCAGACAAACATCAGTAAGATATGTGGTTCTGTACTGCATTTTCTGGTAATGCTACCTCCAGTCCAGACCGTAGCATATTTTGTGTCTTTATAGTCTTCGGTTGGAGCACAACATTACATCCTTTGTGGTCATGACACCCAAACAAACACACAAGGAGTCCATAAGGCCTCAATCCTGGAGGAACTATTCCTGTCTAGATATTCTCTCTGCCTTTATTTTCTGCCTTCCCACATAGCCTGGGGCAGGGGGGCCTCTGAGAGTAGCAGTCACTCTACGTTTCTCTCACTGACTTGAGATGCACAAAGGAGGCCAGTGAGCCCTGTCCTGCCTGGGAGTCTAGATGTTGCCTCAGTGGCTGACTTCAGGGTTAGCAAAGAGCGATTACTAAAGCAGTACTTCCACTGAATGTCTCCAGTTTATTCAAGTGCTTCTCGTGCAAGATTTTCCAGGAGGAAATGCAAATTTGACTGACTATTCATAGACCTCTCCACCAAGACATCTCCATCAGCTCATTTCAAACAAACCCTATGTCCCATTGATGAATCTTTCAACCTGTTTGGACCTAGAGTCCTACCTTGTTTTGTTTAGTCATAGGCCATGCTGTGATGTAATGGGCAGCCCAATGCCTACAAGTGAGGTCACTCCCTGTTGGAGGTTATGAATCCCCTCTGATGCGGTTATCCTTTTTAATGCTAGTCTGTTATTTCGTCTCTGGTAAAGTGTATTTTATTCCATCCTGTACACAACAATAACAACATTACAAGTCTCTTCATGCATTTATTTATATTAATACACACACACGCGTGCACACACACACACCTTTTTGCTGCCTTAATCTTTTTTCTTGTTCGATTTAGCAAGGTGTTGGAAACAGTTCTCAGAAAGTTTGGTCCAGGTTCATATTGACATGAAACCATCACAAGTTGTTTTAGATTTGTCCCACAAGTTGTTCTAGATTTGTCCACCACAACCTCTATGCTCTATTGGAGTGAGATCTGGTGACTCTGGATGCCATTTAAATACAGTAAACTTATTGTCATGTCTGCAACTTTACCCAGTTGGTACTAAGGATATGCTCCTTTTCAGACCTCGGCTGTAACCAGTAGTTATTTGAGTTACTGTTGTCTTTCTATCCGCTTAAACCAGTCTGGCCATTCTCCTCTGACCTCTAGCATCAACAAGGCCTTTTCACTCAAAGAACTGCCTCTCTCTGGATATTTTCTCTTTCTTGGATCACCCTCTGTAAGTCCTCCTTTCTTGCACTGCTTTGTCATTTTTTCTTAGAACTCTGTAGATGCCAAAATGACCACCTAGCATTTGGTTTCCCCAGCAGACCACGGTAATATCTTCTTTTCCTGTTGTAATTTGCTGCCTCCTTCTCCTTCAAACTTTCAATGACATACAGTGGGGAAAATAAGTATTTGAACAACCTGCTATTTTGCTATTTCTCCCACTTAGAAATCATGGAGGGGTCTGAAATTTTTATCGTAGGTGCATGTCCACTGTTAGAGAGATAAACTAAAAAGAAAAATCCAGAAATCACAATGCATGATTTTTTAATGATTTATTTGTGTGATATAGCTGCAAATAAGTATTTGAACACCTGTGTGTCATCTAGAATTCTGACCCTGAAGGACCTGTTAGTCCGCCCATTAGAAGTCCACCTGCACTCCATGTATCATCCTTAATCAGATGCACCTGTTTGAAGTGGTTAGCTGCATAAAGACACCTGTCCACCCCATACAATCAGCAAGACTTTAACTTGTAACATGGCGAAGTCCAAAGAGCTGTCCAACGACACAAGAGAGAAAATTGTACACCTCCACAAGGCTGGAAAGGGCTACGGAGCAATTGCTAAGCAGCTTGGTGAAAAAAGGTCCACTGTTGGAGCAATTATTAGAAAATGGAAGAAGCTAAACATGACGGTCAATCTCAATCGGAGTGGAGCCCCATGCAAGATATCACCTTGTGGGGTCTCAATGATTCTAAGAAAGGTGAGGAATCAGCCCGGAACTACACGACAGGAGTTGGTCAATGACCTGAAAAGAACTGGGACCAACGTTTCCAAGGTTACTGTAGGTAATACACTAAGACGTCATGATTTGAAATCATGCATGGCACGAAAGGTTTCCCTGCTTAAATCAGCACATGTTAAGGCCTGTCTTAAGTTTGCATATGACCATTTGGATGATACAGAGGAGTCATGGGAGAAAGTTTTGTGGTCAGATGAGACCAAAATAGAACTTTTTGGTCATAATTCCACTAAGCGTGTTTGGAGGAAGAAGAATGAAGAGTACAATCCGAAGAACACCATCCCTACTGTGAAGCATGGGGGTGGTAGCATCATGCTTTGGGGGTGTTTTTCTGCACATGGGACAGGACGAGTGCACTGCATTAAAGAGAGGATGACTGGGCCCGTGTATTGTGAGATTTTGGGGAACCACCTCCTTCCCTCAGTCAGAGCATTGAAGATGGGTCGTGGCTGGGTCTTCCAACACGACAACGACCCAAAGCACACAGCCAGGAAAACCAAGGACTGGCTCCGTAAGAAGCTTATCAAGGTTGTAGCATGGCCCAGCCAGTCTCCAGACCTGAACCCAATCGAAAATCTTTGGAGGGAGCTCAAACTCTGTGTTTCTCAGCGACAGCCCAGAAACCTGACTGATCTAGAGAAGATCTGTGTGGAGGAGTGGGCCAGGATCACTCCTGCAGTATGTGCAAACCTGGTGAAAAACTACAGGAAACGTTTGACCTCTGTAATAGCAAACAAAGGCTACTGTACCAAATATTAACATTCATTTTCTCAGGTGTTCAAATACTTATTTGCCGCTATATCACACAAATAAATCATTAAAAAAATCATGCATTGTGATTTCTGGATTTTTTTTTTAGTTTATCTCTCTCACAGTGGACATGCACCTACAATGACAATTTCAGACCCCTCCATGATTTCTAAGTGGGAGAAATAGCAAAATAGCAGGGTGTTCAAATACTTATTTTCCCCACTGTAACTGTTGATGCTATCATGGGTTCCCAAGGGAAATACAAATTTCTTGGTTCTGCTGACAACCAACTTTTCAGATTCTGAACC
The DNA here is from genome assembly GCA_036785175.1 of Eupleurogrammus muticus. Lineage (NCBI taxonomy): Eukaryota > Metazoa > Chordata > Actinopteri > Scombriformes > Trichiuridae > Eupleurogrammus > Eupleurogrammus muticus. The sequence continues at coordinate 1,727,595 of JAYKQN010000020.1, read as the reverse complement.
TCTTATTCTTTCAGTCTGAACATGCCTGTCAGTTCAAAATTAGAACTAGACCACATATAGAGTCCTGCTGGTGTGAAACCCCTATTATAGGATTACACTACACCCAAGATGACAGTTTTAGCAGGTCAATATCAGCATAATAGTCATATTTTTTAACATGTTAATCAATTATTGAAATTGCTGGTGCCGTTTTTGATGAAATTAGGTAATTTTCCATCACCAAAAATGATGAGAATGCAGTTTATCTACTTTTCTGCTGAGTCATGCTTACATCTTTAACCTTCACACCAAAGCCTAAATTTCTATCATTTAAAACATAAAGACAACAATTGTTGTATGGTACACTTACTTCAGCATAAACAGAATTCTCTGCTCTCCTCAGTGACATTACAGCCAGTGGGATGTATGTGCTTTTCTGTGCAGCTTGAGATGATATAATTACATGGCCGTCTGCATCTCTCTAAAAGTCTTTGGCACGGACCCTACAGAGATCCTTAAAAATGGGAACCTTGTGACATAATCTACTCTGTCACATGGCTACCTGCTAGTCATCTATTATATATAGGAAAAGATAGAGGAGGGGGAAGTGATGCAACATGACTACAAAGTTTAAAAATATAAAAAAAAATGTATGTGGTGTGATGTTTGATAATATAGGGAGAATTACGAACATATCCACTGTATCCTTAGTCAATGAGCTAGTATCCTGGTATATAGAGCTGCTCCAGGAAAATTGAAAAATAGCTATGGATGAGACGAAAAGGAGGCCTTTCATATGAAAACTGAACCTGCTTCTATTGTTTATATACAGGAATATGCCCATTCAAAATGGCAGCGATGGATGAAATCTGGTGAACCAGCACTTTTGTCTTTACTTCCCTGGTTGCAATTCAATATTTCAAACATTCTTGTCTGTGTGGGTCATCACTGTGGGCTCATGATAATGGTTAGTTTGGTTTGTGGAGAAGGGAGGTGTGAGCCAGGAGGAGTTGGTGGTAGTTTTGCCAAGTTTATCTGTTCACTTCTCTAAGTCTACCCTTCATTCCCTATCTTTTCCAAGGTTGTGTGCTAATGCCAGAGAGATGGAAGAATCTGGGCTTGTTGACTCACTGACAACTCTCCAAAATTAAAACATGCATTGAAACTTGAAATGCATGCTCTCCACTGCTCTGTTGAGAGGAAGGAATATGCATGAGGGCTGGAGAAGTCCCACTTTATTCCACCTACTTCAGCAAAACAATAAAGGTCATTCTGGATCTTGACTCAGTAGCCTTACTAGATATCCCCACCCAGAGACTCCAAGATTACCCTATGTAAATCGTCTCACCCTCTTTCCCTTGCTCCATTTGGTCTCCTATTAGATTCGAGTAATCTGATTAAGTTGCACTAAAAGACGGAGGAGAAAAACTGAGGAGGAAAAGACCCATTAAATCTGGTTTAGATGCAACAAGATCCAGACTGTCTTCAGTGGTCAGGTGGAACCAATAGCCCCTCCTAGGATCTCCAAGGATGCCTGCTTACATCCATGGGTTTCCCCCCATCACGTGCATGGGCTAAACATCTGATAAACCTTTGGTGCCCTCCCAGAGCTCATATCCAAGCAAGAAAGTCCAGAGATTCATTGACAGCTGCTGTGATAAGTGGGTTCATGTTTCTTGTAAGTGCTCACAAACACTGGTCCTGACCTTCATGTTATGACATTACCGGTTGGTGCATTCATACATCTTGGTGAAGGAAGTAAAAATCAATAAGACCGTCTGGCTGCGCCTTCACCAGCTCCCTTCTGTGATTCATTCAATAGTCTACTTAATGAAAACTCTCCGGATGTGTTTTTTCTTCTGAAATTTGCTATTTTAGAGAATAATGAGAGGAGCAATGCTGTCTCCGGGCCAGATTCCCCGTACGTGATTTGATTTAAACGAAAAGGCGCGCTCTTTGTGTATTTTCTCCAGCCCACTTCCCATTTACTGACACATATTGCGGTCTTATCATTTCAAGACGGCGGCGCCATCCGACCCTGTTTTTTTTATCTTGTCAGGGCTGTAACCTGCGGTTGTGATGCGTGGCCACATCCCCGCGCCGGACCGTGAGCCCGTGTCCGGGTGCGCCAGAATCCGTGCCAAAAAACGGTTGATCGCAGTTTCGGCTGACCAGGCAAACCCGTACGTTATCGCCGATCTTGCCGCACGTGCGGCCATTTTTACGCCCCATCCTAGCCATTGTGGCGAACACCTAGGACTACAACGCATCCGCTGTATCCCTTCCTAGTGATAGGCAGGAAAAGGGGGGGAGGACGCGTCCGTCTCCCAATATTTGTGCGCGTGTCGCAAGCCGTGTCTCTATAAAGCCCGTTCTGAGCCGCTGTCAAACTCTACCGCACCTCAAACACGGCAAAGTGCCTTTTGTCTTTCGGTTGAATGGCAAAGGGATGAATGGAATAAAAACAAATCTTCAAAACCACGAATCCGAGCGCGACCCGTAACTTACCTGTGAATTGTGCGCGTGTAGGTCCACGTACCGTCCCGGTTGGACATTCAGATCCCCCTCAGCTGTCTGTCCCGGTCCCGCAGCAGACTCCCAGAGAACACGATGCCAATCAAAGCGACACGCCCCCCTTCTCCCCTCTAGTTCTGACGTCACGCAACACCAACCAATTGCAGCTGAGGTTCAACCCTCACTAAGTAAATCGTATTTCCTACCGTCGCCCATTCATACATATAGGCATTACAGCATCATTTCAAATGAAAATTGTTTGGAAATTAAAGAAAAGTAGTCTATACGTATTATTATTATTATTATTGTTATCATTATAGTTGTTATTATTATAATATATTATTATTATTATTAGATATTGGCACATTTTATTAATGTAGCCTACAATGTCTGACGTGAGTGCTGGTGAATTCAATCTGTGAAAAAAAGAGGGTTGTTTTTTCCAGATTAACAATCACGGCTCTTGCTGGTTGATGAGGATGACGAGTTCTTATTCACGTCAGCTCATGATTTAAAAAGAGAGTCATTGTAATGAACACCTGCATGATGCCAGAATTTCATCAATTCGATGTTTTTCTATCCCTTTTCCATTGCATACTGTGCGTCTCCGTGTTCGTGGCGGCTGGTGTGGTGTCAGGCTGCGGTAGGACGACCACTCGTAGCTTCATCAACGCCGGTGGCAATTCCGTCACGTCCATCTTTTAGTTGCACGGAAGGTACCACTTATACCCACGAGGGGGCGTCATCAACTACGCAGCTGGCAGCTTCAAATTGACTGATGACCGCATGAGCGCTTTCTGAACCACTCCTGCTTCGTTAGATCCAGGCTAAATGTATCGTTCATGCACTTGCTTCCATTACCCAGTCTCATTGAGTTATTACCGCTGGGTACAGTGGCTGCAGCTGGGAGTCAATGTGTGGCTCAGTAAGTCTAAACACGATCCCCTCGTGGAGGAGCTAACTAACTGTGTGACTATGGGTTGAAAAGTAAGTCACTAAGTACATTTACTTATGTACCTAACTAAAGTAGTACAGTTTTGTTGTACTTTATTTTAGTATTTGCATTTTATGTTGCTTTTATAATACTGCTCCATTAGATTTCAGAGGGAAATATTCTACTACATATATTGACAGCTTTAGTTACTTTCCAATAGGAAATACATGAATATGTAATCTAATACAATGCAGTACATTTACATAATTAATCCACCCAAAGCATCTAAAGTTGGTTCCATACTGATGAACTAAAACATACAAAATTTCTCATATGTTTATTAGGTTTCAAAGCAACTATAATTATATTACACAGTCAGAATAATGAGCATAATATATATATATATGCTCAGTTCAGTTAAGTTCTTCTACTTTACAAACATAAAATGGTGTGTTTTTTTTCGCAGTGTGGCAATTTCATACATTGACTGCAGAGCACACAAAATCAAATACCTCAAAACCGATTAAAATATAATCTTTCAAGCAGATGTTAAGAAGTAAATTTTGTTCAAACAATGAATCTTTATTAGCACAATTAAACAATACGATCAACATGCCCCTCCCCACCCTACTTGTACTATTCACTGATGACCTCTTTGAATAAACTATTTACATTTTTATGGCACATACTAGAAGGAGCCTTGGCTGTAGATGGGTAAGAAGGAGGGTTGACTATTGGTTGCAGCTTCATCAAGGTCAAAGGCAAGAAGCAGGAGGGTGGTGTTTGCATGTAGGGTTCTATGAAGTGACAGAGGATGCCAAAGCAGTGAGGTGGAGCCAATACTGATGAGAAAATCACCACAATGATGGGTCATATCTGGGGAGAGAGGAGCTAAGGTCAAGCTCTGATTTTTCTGAGTGTTAAAGTAAGTAACACTAAGTAATATAGTAACAGACATAAACACACACACACACACACACACCTACACACACACACACACACACACACACACCTTGACTGTGGAAGGGTGTCTGTGCTTTCCTTCAGCAGCAGCTCTGAAACCAGTGTATCCAGGATCTCAGGACTGGACCTCTTCCCATACCTGTCAAATTAGATAGTAGATAAAAGAGCCTTGGCTGAACTAGAAGAAATAGAAGGCAGAGCTTTATTTACTTTAGATGTTCTCATATCATAAGTCCAATTACAAGCTCAGTGAAAACTGAAGGCAGTCAGACCCAGACCCTGAAAGGTACAGTGCTGGCATGCTTCTCCCCATGGGTGCCAAAACACCTGCAGTGGCGTTTTAGTTCCTGACATTCAGAAGAAAACTAAAAAAACTAGGGTAATTTGACCATGCTGGTAATTTCACCTCATATCCCCCCCCAATAGGTGGGTAATGGGCCTTGCTCCGTGAGGTGTGTGATGGAAAAGGGAATGTTTAGGAAAGGCTGTATCCGAACCTGCAGGATTCCGACTGATGGCTCCAATGGGGCCAACTTCAGGTGGGCCTAATGATATGCTGTCTGTTTTCTTCGTTTCAGAGAAGGGCATATTTGGGCATATATTTTTCATTTTCATCCATGACACATATATTTGTTGACTATTTGAACAATGGCATAAACAGAAGAAATATATATTTTTAAACTAAACTCAAAAAACAAACAATAACAAAAAAAATCACTTTTCATTTTCTGTGAAACCTATGAGCTAAGCCCTTGAGGTTAAAGTACTGTACATTCTAGCTCAGCAAAATTTAAGATTGGAGGATTTGTAGCTATAGGAGGTGATAATGCCTTAAACATAAATATTATACTTAATGTACAGGTCTCTCTTTTCTTCTCAAAGCATGAAATAATCTCTTTATATACCATGATTATAACCGTGGATTCCATTAAATTAACCATAACAATAAATAAATAAATAAATAAATAAATAATGTGGGGAAGAATCTATTATTATAAATTTAGAAATCAGTATCTAGTAGTATTCACTGAATGAAATCAAATTAATCCTATTAATCCTAAAATATTAGCTCTAGCTTTGTGAATTATATTATATTATATTATATTATATTATATTATATTATATTATATTATATTATATTATATTATATTATATTATATTATATTATATTATATTATATTATATTATATTATATTATATTATATTATATTATATTATATATGTCCAGCTACCTTTGCCTTGTGATGAGGTTGATGTAGTGTCTCAGGGCTGAGTAATACTTGGCCAGCTCCTCCGCCGGGGCGTCCTCCCCCGGGTTCTCTGGTTTTACCGGGTATCCGTCCGTCAGGGTGCCCAGACAGAGCAGCGCCCACAGCAGGAACCCCAGGGTTCCCAGCCAACTCACCAAGTTAGGATGCATCTGAGCAGCAGCCAAGGAACACCTATGAGTCCCCTTTTTTATTCCTTGAGATTTTTTACACAATCAATTCCAAAAATTAAATATTTGTATTCAGCTCACATTTGTCAATGCAAATGCGTTCAACAAAAACATGCAAATAACATATTGATAGCGCTCCCATAAATAATTTATTGAAAAGACAGTTTATGGTCATGCTGAGAAACTTTTGAATAACTTGTAAACTATTGTTTTGTAATTGAAATATCAGTACTTACAGTTCCCAGGAGGATAGAGGGCGATTTATGTGCTGTCCTGTGGCGTCTCTTCTCTTCTGGGCGCTTGGTGCGTAGCGGCTTTTATATGTGTCTGCGCCAGAAAACGCGTCAGAGATTCGCTTTGGCTTAAGTCACTGCCTTTCTTCGCGTGAACGTCATTGGTGATGCTTTCATTAGTGTGTTTGAAAAAATAATCAGTTTTCAAAAAAATAATAATAATAATATCAAATAGAATGAGTTAACATTTTACCATTCTTTAGTAATGCTGCAATCATATATTAGACTCTAGTAATTACAGCGATATCAAACTAATTCACATTATCATGGAAAGCACATCATACATACACATGCACACTATGAATCCTATTAATGATCCTTACATTCAAACACACACTGTCAAACTAATAGACACGTGTGGTGTTTGGTTGTTGATGAGTCTTTTCTATAGAGGAAGAAGAAGGGGGAGAATCAGTTCCCAATCAAATGCACAAGGAGATCAATACTCACATCTGACTTCACAAAAAATTGAATATTGTAACACACTGTAGGTGAACTTCAAGTAAGTTTTTAGGCAGCCTTCTTACCAGAAGAAGCTCCTATGATGACGCCTCGGGTGTTTCTAAATAAAAAGATCTTAAACAGACTCATGTACACGTAAATGCTTTAGCTTTTTTTTGACATGCTGTTTAACTGAATCAATCCACTGATTTCATTTTGCAGCTCATTCCATAAAATGTAAAAAAGAGAGTGTGATTTTCAACGTGAACAAAAGACCTAAATTTGAATATCATGATGCATCATTCAAAGAAGAGCCCAATCTTCAAGATACCCACTTAATAAGAAAATCCAAATAGCACTTTAAGCAAATTTGTATCAGCAAGTGCTTCATTTACTTCCCATTCATGATCCTTTTTGTATACGAGTTCCCTACCATATAATCTATCAAAACCAGTATTCTTCAGCAGTGCTGCTTTTTTAAGTTCTGCGCTAAGGGCTTTTTTGTATAACACAGGATGCAAAGAGGGAGACGAGGAATGAGATACAAGTGAGAGAACACAGAGCATAAAGTCATGACCGAATCGCGATGATCGCAGGCAGGAATTAGAAGTTATAGTCCCTTTCAGGCAAAATGTACACACTCAGTGACTCACTTCAGTAGGAATAACACCTTTTTAAAGCAACCAGCTTGTGCAAGTGTCTGACTTTTGAATGAAGCAGATGTATGAAGCACATGGACAGAGTTGGGAGGTCAGTTGATGTTTGCATTCGATATGAGTGAGAAAAGTGACTTGGGACTGAATTTGACAACCTGTGCATCCTCTAGATACAAAATCTGGGATCTTGAACTGGGCTGGCTAAAAGACCATTTGACAAATCAAAAATGTTTCTATGCAAATAATAGTGCCACAATTATGCATTAATAGCATGAATGTATTGATCCATTATGCCTGCAAAAATTATGCCTAAACAAACAGATCAAATGGTTGTGTAATGTTTTCTTGGCTCCTCAGTACCAGGTGACACATTCTACACAATAATTGGTTTTATTTTAAGTTGTGATACCCTTAACATTATATACATATTTATAGTTTAAAACACAACAAATTATGCCAATGTAGTTTTACAGTTTTTTTTTTGTCTTAGGCCTTTTGCTGCCACTCTAGAAAGCATGGGTCACATTTGGCCTCTCATTAATATTCATGAGCTTTTCTTTCTTATTGGCTGACTGAATCCAACCACAGGTAACACCTGATCCCCTTAAATTAACCAGTTTTTAAAGATTTACATCTCCAGAGTTTGATCTATTTATTGGATTCGTTGGATAACAATAACAACATCGAATAACAGCTTTATCCTGGTTAGTTTATTTAAAGTAAGAAAACAATGAAAATATCACCAAAAAAATGATGAGCATGCATTTGGAAAAATCTTTCCTTGAAACATTGTCTTTGAAGCTTGACCTTCTCCTTAGCTCTTAGTCCATATACAGTACAATTGATTTGACCTGCCAAAACACTATATGTAGCACCCTTAGGTTAAACACAGTTTTTCAGAGACTGGTTTGTCCTTATCAGAAATCATTTCCATGGACATTGAGTCCTCTACAGAACAAGTTCTTTAAATACAAATGTTTTTTTAACAAGTAACAGAAAGTTCTTTTCACATTTTTTTGCTCCTGTGAATCACAGATATCATATTTACAGTACATAAACAATATACAGGAAAACTAACAAATCTTTGGTGCATTTCCTTGCTGACTTCACATGTTATTGGAAAGATGATCCTCTCCACTTGTGAAGTGGAAGTTATAAGTATGTTGTGTTCAAATGTTTTTGTTGTCATAATGATATGAAACAGGACAGACCCAGTAATAGTATTCATTGAAAAAATAATAAGTGTAAATGATAGATGTTATTATAATTGTTATTTGACATCAAATGACAGCTTTTGCAACCAATTACTGAGATGGTAAGTATTACATCTCTGAGAATTCAAGCTTTTCTACACTCTCAGTGGGAAAGAACACAATAACTATAAACTAATGTTCTTTGTCACTGTGAGCGACCGACGCGGTCGCCCCACAAAAGGGATCAGGGCAACCAGAAAAAGAAGTGGAGACAAAGGAACTCACGTAATAAAAACATTTATTGTCGGTGATACAAAAAGAAGACCCAAAACGCTCACGCCAGCAGGGACAGTCCACCTCGCACCAGGTGGACCAGACAGGCAGTCCCACGCGTCGCGTCACCTGTCCCGCACGCACACATGTCCGGGGGGGAACTCTCTCTCTGCTATTCAGTTCCCCCTTATAACCAGGTGAGAAGGGGAGGGCTCATCACCTTCTCACACTTCCCTCCCCTTCTGCAGTCTCGCCAACAGGGTGGCCCGCTCGACCACACTCCATTTCCGGTCGTAGCCCAGCCAGCACTTCCGCTAGCACTTCCGCTAGCCGTCTCCGCTAGCCGTCTCCGCTAGCCGTCTCCGCTAGCCGTCTCCGCCAGCTCTTATTTGTTCTTCAATCATTCTTATTAAAAACCCTCTTCTTTAAGAGTCACCTTTCCTACTCTAAGCATGTTTTAACCTGTATTTCCCACTTTTGTCAATGTTCGTTTCTTTCCACTGTGATCTGTGTGCCTTTGTGTGTGTGTATCTTGGCCACATCTGCTGTGGTTAAAGCAGTACAAATGTCATGTCACAAGAAACATCATGAGTTATCTTGATTGACAGATAGACAAAAGGTCAAGCTACCAAGCCTTGTGTTTGGCTCAGGTGTGATGTGCATGTCAGAGACCTGAACCTTGATATTAGGAAACCTGATGAAAGTTGTAACCGTGTCAAGGGACTAAACTTTTGTTTATAAATGTACTGACCTTCTGATATGAGACCACCATTGTCTGGATGTGAGACAAGACAAGTGTCACAGTTAAGTCTTGGTTTTTATTGAGTGTGATGTACAGTATATTAGGCTAATGGATATTTATTGTTTTAAATGCTAATGAGTTAGAAAGCCATTTTAAATCAGGACTATTACATTTCACTTACATATTTTAGTTGGTTGGACTGGCAAGCAAGACCAACTCTTAAAATTGCTTATATTTTTCATTATAAATAAGAAAACAAAACAAACAAACAATATATATATATATATCAAAATTACTGGCTTGGCTGGGAACCGTGTGCCATTACTTTTTGTGTGTGATTTTTATCACATTCATTTTCGGATGGGAGGGCCTCCAGAGGCTAGAGTGTATGATGTCATCGTAGGAACCACAATTTTCACTGAATATCAATGAATTTTATATCAAACCATAGGCATGACCCTTCCAATCAGTCCATTATGACTTACCACAGCTGAGAGTTGTATGGTTTTGGTATACGACTCTCCAAGAGCAGCTTGGTGTCTACTTTCTTCCTATTCATTCCCATATTAAATGTGTTTTGAACACAAAATAAAAATGATATCAGAAGGACTGGAAGACCCTTAGCTCTCAGAAGATATCCTCAGTTTGTAAACATGAATTACTGTACTGAATGAATACTTTGTAAACCTGTGCTCGCATTTTACCAGCTACAGAGATTAAAAAATACATCAGCACAACTGGGAGAATCTCAGCTCTCATAAGATATGCTTTGTGAATATGAATTACAGTTTTAGAGTTATGAGCAGGAGTTCGGGATGCATTTCAGCCCTCTCACCACACACAGATTTTTAATGTTGAGTCCTTTTATGATGTCATCAAACTTTGTGAGAATGATAAAGTGGATAACAAGATCCCATCAGATATATCACAGAGCCTGTAGGAAACCGCAGCATATATATATATATTCAACAGATCCTTGTTCTCACATCTCAGCCATTTCTGCCTTGTTCAAGTAGCCCACTTCTCATCAAGGTGCTCTGGTTCCCCAGCACCTGACGCAGACCTTGTTAACCCGGGCGACGTCTGAACCGGTGTCTCATGTATTTCATTGTCTCTCATTATGGTATGAGGCCAAGGACCCACACTGGATGCTCATTCCGCCCCGCACAGCGATGCACAGTGGCTGATGGCACTGAGAAAAGACCAAAGCAACCTCCCTGAACAGAATCCAGTTACCATCACAGTGGCAGATATCCAAGAAAGAGTCTCAGGTATGAAAAACTGGACAGCACCGGGCCCTGACAGGATTCACGCATACTGGCTTAAGAAACTCACTGCACTCCATGAGCGCCTAGCAGCACAAATGAACCAGCTGCTAAGGGATGGGACTCACCCTGAATGGCTAACCGAAGGGCGGACGATCCTGATCCTGAAGGATCCCTCAAAGGGTACAGTCCCATCCAACTATCGGCCAATAACCTGTCTCTCCACAACATGGAAGCTCATGTCAGGCATCATTGCGGCTAAGATAAGTGGGCACATGGAACAATACATGAGCGAAGCACAGAAGGGCATTGGCAAAGATACCAGAGGAGCCAAACACCAACTCCTGGTTGACAGAGCAGTCGCCCAAGACTGCAGAGCCCGACACACCAACCTGTGCACAGCCTGGATTGATTACCAGAAAGCCTATGACTCAATGCCACACACATGGATCACTGAATGCTTGGAGCTGTACAATGTCAACAGAACTCTAAGGGCCTTCATTGCAAACTCGATTGGGTTGTGGAAGACCACCCTTGAAGCCAATGGGAAGCCACTTGCACAAGTCTCCATCAAATGTGGCATATACCAAGGAGACACTCTGTCCCCACTGCTGTTCTGCATAGGTCTGAACCCCCTCAGCCAAATAATCAACAAGACTGGCTATGGATACCGACTCAGAAATGGGGCAACTATAAGTCACCTCCTCTACATGGATGACATCAAGCTGTACGCTAAGAGCGAGCGAGACATCGACTCACTGATCCACACCACCAGGATCTACAGCACGGACATTGGGATGTCATTCGGGCTGGAGAAGTGTAGCAGGAGGGTGACAAAGAGAGGGAAGGTATTCCACACAGAAGGGGTCTCACTCCCAGAAGGAACAATAGCAGACATTGGGGACAGTTACAAGTACCTGGGGATACCACAGGCAAATGGCAACCTTGAAGCAGTAACAAGGAAAGCAGCAACAGCCAAATACCTCCAAAGAGTAAGGCAAGTCCTAAGGAGCCAGCTCAATGGTAAGAACAAGACCCGGGCAATAAACAGCTACGCCCTGCCAGTGATCAGATATCCTGCAGGAATAATAAGGTGGCCAAAGGAAGAGATACAGACCACAGACGTTAAGACACGAAAGCTCCTCACTATGCATGGAGGGTTCCACCCCAAATCCAGCACCCTGAGACTGTACGCTAGCCGTAAGGAAGGAGGCCGAGGATTAGTCAGCGTGAGAGCCACTATCCAGGACGAAACGTCCAAGATCCACAAGTACATCAAGGACAAGGCCCCAACAGATGACGTGCTCAGTGAATGTCTCAGACAATGGAGAACAGAGGATGAGGTGCTGGAGGAGGGACCATCATGTGGGGGACAAGCCCCTACACGGGATGTACCACCAGAACATAACTGAAGTGGCTGATCTCAAGAAATCCTACCAGTGGCTCGAAAGGGCTGGACTGAAGGACAGCACAGAGGCACTCATCCTGGCTGCACAGGAACAGGCCCTGAGCACCAGAGCAATAGAGGCCCAGATCTACCACACCAGACAAGACCCAAGGTGTAGGTTGTGCAAGGAGGCCCCTGAACAATCCAGCACATAACTGCAGGGTGTAAGATGCTGGCAGGTAAAGCATACATGGAACGCCATAACCAAGTGGCTCCAAAGGTGGTGGAGAATGACCGAGCTAAGATCCTGTGGGACTTCCAGATCCAGACTGATAAAATGGTAATGGCAAACCAACCAGACATTGTGGTGGTGGATAAAGAGCAGCGGAAAGCCGTGGTGGTGGATGTGGCAATACCAAGTGATGGCAACATCAGGAAAAAGCAGCACGAGAAACTGGTAAAGTATCAAGGGCTCAGAGAAGAGCTGGAGAAGGCTTGGAAGGTGAAGGCGACAGTGGTGCCCGTGGTGATCGGAGCACTCGGGGCAGTGACCCCCAAACTGGATGAATGGCTACAACAGATCCCTGGAAAAACATCAGACATCTCAGTCCAGAAAAGTGCAGTCCTTGGAACAGCAAGGATACTGCGCAGAACCCTCAAGCTCCCTGGCCTCTGGTAGAGGACCCGAGCTTGGAAAGTGGATGAGACCACCCGTGGAAGGGTGAGAAGGGAATTTTTTTTATTTATATATATATATATATATATATATATATATATACTTGTTGTGTTTTTATTTTTAATTAACCAGGACATTACAATGTTTAATGACATAATTGTTGTGGTTACCACTTAATGTGTCTGGTGAATACAATTTCCACAGTGCAATTCTGGCCGCATAGACTAGTAGGTCTAAAGAGTTAATATGCTAACTAAATATTACTAACATGTTAGTCATTATGCAAGATGGAAGCTTTTTGAACGATTTTATAGATATTGATATAGCCTGATAATGGAGCGGAAATGTACAAATTAAGCAATTCATTAAATATATTAAAAATCAGTTGGAAGTGCCATTCATGAAGGAACACAATTGTCCACATGGTGCATTGTGTCAAACATTGAATGTGTCTAAATACTTGCATCAAATTAAAGGCTTTTCCAGGGTTAATTTGTCATCACTCAGGCTATAAGCGCATATCCTCCTTTTTACAGGAGTAGCATTTAACAAATGCAATTCACATTTTGATAACAAGCATAATGCTGTCATTATTTAGGGCAATAACCTTGTTCATGATGTGAGTTGTGTTTCAATCAATGCTTTACTGATCAGCAAGTGTATTTTGTTTGAATCCCTATAGGTCCAAAGGCTGAGTCAAAATCTTTTCAAGAAAACAAATGGGATCTCTTAAGGGTCAATAATAATAGGAAGAATTAATACAGCAATACAACAGTTTGAACTGTTTTAGCTCAAATGTGCACCAAGACAGAGAGAAAATTTGGAACTCACTTTTTTGCTAAGAGTTAAATGAGTAGAATGATGCTACCGACCTCGTATTAGATGCTTGATCTTGGTGATGCACGTCCATGTGAATTCTGCACAGAATGCCTATAGGAATGCTATTGCTAGGATACATTGGATATCTGCCAGTGCTGATTTTTGCTGACTTGCTACACAGAATTTGACAACATGAAAGAACTGAGAAAGAGGAAGAAAAACTTCACTGATATTAACCCTTTTCACATAGATATCCTGTCATATTGGAGTAAAAAAGACTGATTATTTCACCTCTGCAACAGTCTGAACCAAAATTCTGCCCCCAAACCCACTAGTGGACACCAGGGGTACCTTTTTGACCTGTGGGAGGTGCCAAGTTGAGCATGACCTTGGCTGTTGTGAAGGCAAAAGTTCTGGCATGGGAGGAGTTCAGTGAGGCCATTGAAAATGACTTTCAAATGTTTCAAGGAGGTTCTGGACCACCACCTGGCAGCTCAGGAGGAGGATGCCTTATGGACACCTCCCTGGTGAGGTGTCCTGTTCATGTTCCTCTGGGAGGCAGCCCCGAGGTGGACCCAGGAAATGACCCTGGAAAGACTATCTTTCTCAGCTGGCCTGGGAATGCCTTGGGTTCCCCTGGAAGAACTGGACAAAGTGGCAAGAGGAAGTTTGAGTTTGCCTACTGAAGCTGTTGCCCCTACAATCCGACCTCTGATAAGCAAAAGAAGATGAAGACAAAGATGATGAAGACCTAGTGTAGGCTTACTGTAACATAGAAACTTGATCCAAATGTAAACCATTTACAACCACTGCTTTATCAATAGGATACTACTTAACAATTTAAGACATACTGATAAAGCTGCCCTACACAAACAGAAAATAATATTTGAAAATGTTTCTTTATCATAAACATTTATTATGCTCTCATATGTATATGTGCTATGTTAATGTCTGCATATTTGTGTGTAGGCTTGTGTGACTGCATGTGAAACATACTTTTGTTCCTCAAACTATAGTGCACTATTGATTTAATTCAGCTCAACATCACTTTCTGTTCTTTATCACACTGCTTTGTGAAAAAGCGAGTCTGTCGACGCAGGAGGTGTTTGAGCCTCTATGAAGTCATTGCACTGTCAATTTCCCACTGTTCACCACAAAGGAGAGGCAACATGCACATGTCCAATGTGTCAAAGTCTTATGTAGGATTTCCTCACTTTCTGGAGGTTATGATGGGTTTTTTGTTCTTCAGAGAAGTCAAACAAACTGTGAGCAAGTTTTCTCTTAAAAGAAAAATTGTCTAACTTTTCTGATGATCAAAGAAAGATGTTTTGAGGAAAGAGAACAGTGAAACTTTAAAAATGCAATGCAATGTCTGTTAACAAGTATGCAAAATAGGGCTCAACTAAACATCAAAGTCAAAGTCAATTTTATTGCCAATTTCTTCACATGTATTTGACATACAAAGGGATCGAAATTGCGTTTCTCACTATCCCACTATCCTATGCTTTTTACATGTACAACATTAATACATTAATCGATAATGTAATTAATTCCACCTGTGTTTGTCCTGTTTTGACAAGGTAAAATGTCTACTACCAAAAAGGGTCTATTAATACATCCAGTAGATACAGAGTAACATGAGCAGTGATTTGCATTCTCCTTTTTGTCCTTGATAATTGCTTGTACAAAATTCAGTCTTTTAGCTGTCTCTGGTCTCCACTAACTTCTGGGATGTTAGCTGCCCACATGAAGTGCCCAAACTGTTTACTTCCTAGCTGCTAAATTAATCCATGTGCAGTCTGGCAAGAGGGATTTCATTCACTAAGATGTGCATATGGCTCTTCCTAAGACAAGGCAAGGCAAGCACACCTGCAAGGCAATTTCACCAATTACAGACCCATGTGATCCACATTTAGATCCACCCTCTACACCAGGGGTAGGGAACCCTGGTCCTACAGAGCTGCGGTGGGTGCAGGTTTTTGTTCCAACCAAGCAGCTACACACCTGATTCTACTAATCAACCATTAAAGCTCTTGCTGAGGACCTTCATTTGTACAATCAGGTGTGTGACTGCTTAGTTAGAACAAAAATCTGCACCTACTGCGGCTCTCTTGGACCGGGGTTCCCTACCCCTTCTCTACACACCTAAACCTAATCACAATGGTCGGTGCTAATCCACATTTAACACAATTATATTTTCAATTGACCTTAATGTCAATGGTGACTCCATTCTGTGGCGGAGGTGCCGGTTCCACTGCTAAAATTTTATTGGCCAGCCAAAGAGCAATGACAAAATTCTGTCCCATCATGGGTTCTACCCCAAATTTAAAAAAAAAATTGTGCATTTATCTAGTAAGTTAATACCACATTGTGGCCAGCACTAGGCCTCCTATGGCTACCCCGTTTAAATTCGGAACATCAGAGTAGCTATAAAAATGAACCTCTAATTACAGAAATAAATATTATAGTCAAAATGAATCTGTAGAAATAACATTGATGTAAATTAAAATAAAGGAGATCCAAATGTAGTCTAATGTAGATACATTGTTTGCATGCATAAACTATATGGGTTGAGATTTGCAGGTGAAATTTATCTTAATGGTAACAACATAACAATGTAACATAGGTAGATGGATAGATGCAGTTTAAGGTGTGCTACACTGTTAGAGTCACGAGTGTTAATATAACACTTACAGAGTTCAATTTCACAATAGTAATAAAATCAACTCATATTAACTCTGGTTAGTCTATTGTGTAGACTCCACTTTTGATAAAACGCCAACAGAAAAAATTTCAGACAAAACAATTACCTAATATATACAGTCAAAACATAACTTACAGCTACTACTGATTACAACTTTTATCTTTCTGCATTTCTCTGTAGATGAGAAAAACAAAATGTTGGGTACTTAAACATATTCAGACTACTGTCAATAAAGCAGCTAAAGAACGTTTTCTGAAGAATCTTTACCCATTTACTATACATTCTGTCACATTTAATTTTGTATTTTTATATCGTACTGAGAATTATTCCAAGTGTTTTGTCAGTGTCTCTCAGTCTGTTGGAACTCTCAGTGCTCCTGAGTTCATGTTACCTTTCTGTTTGTCTGTAGGTAGAAGTAGTGGAGAGTGTACTTCACCCCTAGTTAAGTCAGTTGTGCTTACCAACTGTCACTGGGGTAATTAAGTGTTTCCTTGCACCGTAATTGCCAATTTAATCTTTTGTGCTCACCTCCTGATTTGTTATGTCAGATCTTTCAGTCAAGCAGAGTGGAGTTTCCATGGGGATAAGGGATGTGTAATAGCCATTTCCTACACCAGTGGCCTATATAAATAACCTGTTGCCTCCTAAATAGAGTTGCTATGAAGAGGCAATTACCCTAAATGGTAACTGTACAACACATATGTCTCAGCCATTTACCTCCTAAATTAATGTGCTTTTGCTCTTGCTCTCTCTCACCCCAGTGCCACTGTACCGACTGCCTACACCTCTGAGAAAAAAATAACCAGAGGTAAAAAAAATGAAAAGAGGTCTTTATTCCAGATTTTGTGGTCATACACAAGGAATATGAAGTGTCGCCTTTCAGACTAGATCCCGTGTACTTGCTTTCTCTTCCACACGTGGCTGCAGAGACCCAGGTGCATCCATATCATCCTCCAGGCATAAACCTACTTTGTTACCATTTCCATTGTGTTGGTATATGTGTTCAGCTCACACAAACGCAGACACAAACTGCAACTCCCTTAGGAGAAGGTTGACTTCACAAAGCGACTTGCCTGGCCCCCATCAGTGCAGATGCTGGTGCACTGTTACTTGACATCTCTACAGTAGGAATATTTGAGTGGGAGTGAATCCTCATTTAAATCCCTCTCAATTGTATTTCCCAGTTAGAGAGGTTGTCATGTGGGCTACCAATTGGGAAAAAACAAGACCTGCTTCAATTTACATTTTGGATTAAATCAGATCTCATCATTGTCAATCTGCTGTGAGGAATGGGATTAATCAATTGGAGACAGTACATCTATCAGCAAATTAAAAACTGTGCTCAACACTGATTAAGTAGCTTCATGGTTCTGCTGTTATTTTTGTGACATGTTGGCTGGGTAATTTTTTCTCCATAAACAAGCATTAATCACACAATCATCAGATGTGTAAACTCACTAGGTAATAAAATGCTTAGGAAATTTGAGGCATTGCTAAAAAGCCACAAAATATACTAGAATATTCATATTTAATCAGGTTCTGTCAAACCACATTGAGTTGAATCACTATACTTATTAAAACCTATAATTTGGTATGCAGTTCAGTACTGTGTATTCTCTAATTTCTGGTATATTCTGTTAACATTATTGCTGTTCTGGGAGTTTCTCTCTGGGAGCCTCTTCTTCTTGCTCTGTTGCTCCTCAAGAGGTGTCCCTTTTTTTTAAGGAGTTTTACTTGTTTAATTAGTGGGTGTAGGGCCACTTGCTGTTGTAATTTTGTACAGACTGCAAAGACCCCTGAGGCAAATTTGTAAATTATGATTTTGGGCTATACTAAACATTTATAAAATAATATATTACATTATTGCAACATTTAACTGTGCAATGTTTAAGGTTCGATACAATTTAAGGTAACAATTCAACTGCATTTAATGGTTTATTTATTCTCTGGTAAATCTTAATTGGTCAATATCTAATGGACATAAGTAAAAGATGGACTTCAAAAAATTCATGTTGCATTAAACTGTTTGTTGTTAAGCTAAATGCTTTAGAAGCTGGTTGTTTCATCTTTGTTGTACACTACCGGTAGCCATCTACATATTATATATATATATATATATATATATATATATATATATATATATATACATATATATATATACATACACACACAATATATATATATATATATACACACACACACACCCCTGAGAAAATGATGAAATTACTCCTCAGTTGTTGAATGTGATATTTATTTGCAGTTTTACCTAGCATGCATTAATGTATTTTCTTTTCAGGGATAGCAAATATATTGATTACACCGAAACAGGACATGTTTCCCTCAAGATTCATTGTTTTATGATGTATGTGTAAGCTGAGAACTTCATATCATCCTACACACTATACAATATATTTCTAAAGAAGTAGATCCTCTAAATGAGTCTTTAGACAGTCAGGCCGACCATTGCAGCGTGAGGGACATTCCTGCCTATCAGCTGACCCCACACCTGCGTCTCAACCTGCCAGACAAATATAAAAATAACACATGCCAATAGTTTCATGGCAATGTCTGATACCTCTGGATTGTTTTTCAACATGAGGCTGACCATATTGAGTCTACTTACCAGGGTGGAAGCTGGGTTGACCAACAGCCACAAGTGTAGCTTCTCTGAAACCCAGTACAGGTACCTGAAAACCCAAAGCAAACTTTCTGTGTGGAAAATATCATGTTCATTGTCCTCATAATTTTGTACCGTGAACAAATAAAGAAATTTCAAACTCACAATGCACCAATGTCCATCAGCTTTAATGTGATCATGGAGTGTTTACATCCGCATTGGACATGCGTTAGCCCGATCATCCCTCTGACAGAAAATCACACACTCAGTGTGATTTTTGTAAAAAAAGAAAAAAAACGAACAACTATTGTACATATGGACTTATAAATGGCATGTAACCAACATGAAAACAAAACGTACATTTTGAGTTAACTGATGAATCCTTTTAAACTGTATTTGCCTGGAGAGAAATGATAAGGAGCAGTCTACTGAAGCTTCGGGCTCAGGCAGTTTGAAGCAGAAAACAATTCCTGTTTACCACCAGACATGTCGTAACCATGGACACTTTCATTGGCCCCTCTAACGGTTGGAAATTGAACTACAACACACACACGCAGGCAGACACGCTGAGGTAAAAAGAGACGTCGTCTCTGGAAACCGTCTTAAAAATTAAATTAAGCTAGTATTACCGCTATGTAGCTAAATAATTATGTAATTATGTACATAGCTATGTATAAAACATTTATAAAGTTACCATGTAACCATAAAGTGAAATAATTACATAATCATATCCGTGGACAGCAGAACAATTAAACTCACTACGAATACATTTCCCATAATGTCGTTGCAATGACGCACGCGGTCAACGTTCAGGGAAACCATGACAATCAGTAATAGTATCCGCCGAGTTCAGCAATCTGCATAGACAGCAGCACACCGTTTCTGAACGTAGGAAGTGCAGAAGACACATGAGCACCGGATTGGACAGACAGCCCTATACCGACATAACGTTAGGCAGCTAACTTCTAACCGGAAACAGAAGATATTTAGTCCAGCAGCAGCAGCAGACCAGAGCTGCCAAGCAGCCAGCATCATTCTATGCAAGCCAAAGGTAGCAGCTGGAGCTCCCTGTCGTTTCGTCCGTGCTTCCCTGGAGCCAGGTAACTTCTGTTTTAACCACTACATAGCTTCTCTGTCAACCGAGGTACATTGTCAGTTTTGATTGGGATTTACTACGTTTCCTGGTAGAATTTTTGCACCAAGGAATTTATAGACTGTCAAGTTTGAGCGTTGGCTAACACGTCGTGCTAACAGTTAGCAGATTGGAGAGCGGCTCTGCAGCTCTCTGCCCGAACTATTAGCAACTGATATTTATAAATATACATATAAACATATATGTGGCAGATAAAAATAAATTACTATGCTTACTATTCTTTCTTACTGATGTTTTATTTCGAAATTGTGCCATTGAATCCTGTTGCTAGCGGTGTGGAATACATATTTTTAGTTTGTTCAATTAACATTCTGTAAATACAATCATATGGTTAGGTGTACTTGATTGCCAAGTAGTCATTACGTAGTGTATTATTATTCTCATTTGCTGTAGGAGTCTCAATATTATCATGCATAACTATATTCAGCTTGCTGTTATTAAAATTGGGAACGTTTCTTTATTCAGTTCGAGGGTCTAAGAACAAGGGTCGTTATATTGCTACAAACCATAAGAAAAACCCTGAGGCAAGTCTTCAAGTCTCTCTTTATCATACTATGAGCTAGTAACCCACGTTGACATGACTCCTACAATCTTATTATGAGAGACCACTTTTCAGCTATCGTTTGAGACTAGAAGATGAAGATTGCACAAGTTATGTGGGGTTTTGCAATTATTTACTAATCATTCTGAATGCTTGTTTCCTTGTTAAATCATTGCTTCTTTCATTCCCTCAGAGATACATTATCCCCAACACACACACACTGAGAAGCGTTGTTAAACAGATTCTGTTACATTTCTTTTCATAATTTATTCCCTCAGTCAGTGTCCCCTCTCTGACCCCAATAAGAAGTGACACTCACACACCTGGGAGACTGCAGAGAATGAACCTATTGACGAAGTTGTGAAAACCAAGAAATACTCATCTAAGTTCCCTGCATGTGCAGGGTCCACGCACAGGCTATGTGACAGTCTAATGACCATTGTAATGTAGTATTAGACTTTGAATGACCTCTGTGCTACTGTCTGTTGCTGTGTCTACTATCTGGAGCTGCTGCAAAGGGTCCCATGAAATCTAAACGGGTAATCAGGTTTCTGGGATAAGAAGGCTGAAAAAGATTTGTTAGATATGTTGATGAGTGGGCTATTGTGCAACTTGGCCTGACTCAGAGCTAAACAGTCTACTAAGCCACATTGATGTATCTAGTGTCTCTTTGTCAATAACATTAGATGAAATGTGCTCTTTATCCAGCACATTCATGCATATTTTGGTGTTATTTTGACCCAGAAAGCCACAGTTTTTCTGAGTAAAACTGTAATGCTCAGGAGGCTTCTAAACCCAATATAGATGAGCAAAGAGGTGGTAAAAGGTATTTTTAAGGCTAGGTTTTGCTAAAACGTGTGTGGTTTCGATATTTTCTTCCCTTGTTTTTGACAGTCAACCATGTCTGCTGACATCCTGCCGGAACACCTGGTCTGCAATGGTGATTTGGTGCTAGGCATCTTGCAACCAAAGCACCTTTCAAAAACACCCTGATTGCCATTGTTTGTGAGTGTCAGCTTACCCCTGGTTTCATTTCCTGCCTCTGCTGCTTTTGAACGCCTTGCCTTTACCTCTTCAACTCCTCTTCAGACACGTGCTGCTGGAGCTCACTTGAGCAAAACACGAAAACCATACAAGTTATTGGAATGCTGTGGACTTTGATCACTGGCTTCTCTCTGGATATAACAGAAAAGTGAATTTGTCCTAAAGTAATAAAGTAACTATTATTTTCACAATAAAGTAATATTTGTATCATCACATCAAGACAAGAACTCAGATTCCACCAGGCCTCTCCAGCTCTCCTCACCTCTGCCATTCCCAGTACCATGCTGGGCACACTCCTGCGCAGGAACATGTCCCAGAAGTTGAGTGTGCTGCTGCTACTATTCGGCCTGGTGTGGGGACTTATGCTTCTGCGCTACACTGTACAGCAGCCTCGTCATCAGAGCAGCGCTGAGCTGCGTGAGGAGATCCTGGAGCTCAGTCGCCGATATGTCAAGGTCCTGACAGAGGAGAACCAGAATGCACCCGGAGGGCCACAAGGAACCTCCATGGCTGGTTACGGTAACCATTTTTGACTTTATTTCCTATACATAAAAAACCTTGCTTGTATTTTAGCTGTGAAAAAGCAACACTCAAGTCTTAACTAATTTACATTCTGTTCCCCCCCCTTTTCTCTCTTTTTCCTTTTACATTTACACATAGCTGATCTGAAGAGGACTATAGCTGTATTACTGGATGACATTTTGACACGGCTGGTCAAACTGGAGGGGAAAATTGAACTGGTTGTCAATGCCTCTTCCACTAACACCTCCCATACAGCAGGTGGCATCATTGTTTCTGCTCCCGCTACCGTACAGAGAACCCCAAAGCAGGATTCAGCCGGAAGCCACCCTGGGACTTCACGCCTTCACCCACACATTCAGAACAGGCCTCGGCCACGTCAAGGAACATAGCTTTATAGATGTACTGATTTCCCCCCCCCCCAAACACATCACCATTTCCCAGCATTATCACTGATGTGACAACATCAGAATAATGAAAAAGCAACAGGGAGATATACGGACATCCAGAAACATAAAATGTGGGATGCCTTCTCAGAAATATTCAGAGGGAAGAAGAAGGATGTCTTTATGCTATATCCAATCACATGCTGATATTTATTTTTTTACCAGGAGTACCTAGCGTTTTTTTATATAATCACATTACTGATTTTATTTGATTATAATTAAGCATTGTTTTTATAATGTCATTGAAATGTTGTGACTGTTAATGTGACTGCAAAAAGGTATAAACACAAGAAACAGAAGCTCAATCTTATATGCATCATTGTATTGAAATAGCTTAAAGCACTCCCCTGTGTACATTGTATGCACATTGACAATATGGTCAATGTGCATGATCCGTTCAGGATAGTTAGAAATAGCTGCATTTGAGTTTTTAGCTGATGCAATTGCTAAATACAATAAGCTTCTCCTCTTAGGGAATTAGGGATTTTAAATACATTTGAACATAACCTGTAATAAATAATCCAAAGAAGGCTGTTTGCACTCCATGTGAAGGACGAATGTGTACTGTCCGTTGCTGCGAGACAGTTTGATGTTTATACAGAATGGGATGATGCCGATTTGCCACTGTAAACAGAGTCACATGTTTTGTGTCAGTTAAGATTTATTGTTTTTGTTCCCTTCTTTCTCCTTGGGAGATGTGGAATGGATTGAATGTACTGTGAGGTCAGTATTTAGCCCTGTGGTGCTGTTAAAATAGCTGACCTGCTGCTTACATATGTTCAGGGTTCATGTTGCACTGTGACTCTATAGAGATATTCTAAAAATACTGGCTCAATCCACCTTGAACATTAGGGATATTTTAAGGAGATGGCTGTCAAGCTCTGGAATTTTTTCCTTGGCAACAAAAGTGGATGTTACATTCGTCAATGCTACTTTCAAATTTTGTGAGATAAAAGCAATATGGTTTGCATAATAAAGTATAACTAAGAAAATGTGAACTACTCATATTTCCCATATACTCTTTGTCAAAATGTTGCTCAGCAATTCTGATAAAATATCTAATTGCATATAATGTACTGACATTACAATTGCTATATGAATTTGCCATAATAAAGTTTTACATTGTTATGCTCATTTTCACTACATATATTAAAATTATTATAGTCTCATTTTTGAGACTGTACCAAACAAAGATATTTCAATAAGTCTGTAGCGTATTAACATATAATTGATGACATCTCCGCAGCATGATAATATCTAACATATTTTAACACACTTTGCCTTCAACAAATATTGGATCTCCTAAAGTTTTAAAATTACAGCAGACCATATTTTAAATGATTATTTAGCGCCACTAGACTAAATTATTGAAATGTGCTTTGACTGTCTGTGATGAGTGGTGCCATACATGCACTTTGTTTCAAAATGCTAAAGTAGAGAAGATAATAAGCAGCCAGTTGCTGTGTGAGATTCATGCTAATAAATGGCCTCATGTAAAATCTAGTGTCTTCACCTTTTACAATCCGCTTTTTATCGGATCCACTATGTGTTTCCCACAAATGAAATGTGAAGAAAGTATGTCATTCAGATGTTCATGTCAAAGACCACAGTTTTATAAGATTTTTTGCTTTAAGATGTTTTTATTACACAACCTTTATGGGACCTATGGCCGAAATATTCACACATCCTATCTTCGTGTTACTTTTTTTACTGAAAATAAACGATTCCCCTTTTAGTGGGGACTCTGGAACCCGCGACAAATTCAAAACGACTGCCTTAGTGTATGTGAGGGCGCGTGTGTGGTCGTTCTTGTTCAGCTCATTAAGTTTTCCTGACCCCACTACAAAGCCCAGAAGCGAATCAAATTACAATTTACTCAGGAACTTCTTTCAGTGCAATTCAACTATACGTATACTTCAGCAGTGACATCCTATTGTATTTCGTAGCGCTTCTCGACGCTCACGTACTGAGTTCGGGTTTGAACGGAGGGGGCGTTGAAGAACAGACGGGATATGACGTCACACCCTGCAGTACATAAACATACCAACCACTTCACGCGCCATCTTGTAGTTAGCAGCCGACCAGAATAAAACATTGTGTAAAAACACGTTGCAGGTTATTTCTACCATAACTCTTGGTTGTATTAGCTATACTGAAAAAAATGAGTGACATTGAGGATGGAAATTATGAGGGACGGGTAAGTAGTGAGACTGAATGAACGTTATATCGAGTATCTCTCTTCCTTCCTTTCTTTCTTCCGTGTGGCTGCCGACATGGAATACGAACCTCTACCGCTAAATAAACTCCATATCGTTAAAGTTTCGTTTTCTGTTGGCGCTATCATCACCTTTTAAAAGACAATCTTAGTTAATTTTGGTTTTGTCTTAATCCAGCAGCACTTACAATAGACTATATATATATATATATGTGTGTGTGTGTATATGTATATACCGTTATTTCTCTGCTAGCAAGGGTTAGACTTTGGTAGTTATTTGGCAGATTTAGCTTTTTCAGATTATTTTATTGCAACTGGCGGATTCGCTAATAAATCATGTTACAAGCTATCTGCGCCACCGTCCTATGTACTGTAGTAGTTAAAAAAAAAATAATTAATCCATCTGTGCACGCTGGAACTCGAGTTTTTGTTTCGTCCGATCTGTTTTGTTAATTAAGTTAGTCCTCAGCCACTCTTCCTTCCCTACTTTCACGTTCTGATTAAGACAAGCTAGAACATCATATCTAAGCTCTTTGCTTGTTACTATATAACTTAAATTGTGCTCATTTTGAAATATTATTTTAGCGACAATGTAACTGTTACAGTTCAGTGTTCATTATCTTTTTTTATTAAAGATATTTGACTTTTCATAAACCTATGATCTTAATTTTATTGAATGTTCTTTTTTCATTAAGGTTATTGATCGTGAAGGATTT
This sequence comes from Eupleurogrammus muticus, assembly GCA_036785175.1. Lineage (NCBI taxonomy): Eukaryota > Metazoa > Chordata > Actinopteri > Scombriformes > Trichiuridae > Eupleurogrammus > Eupleurogrammus muticus. The sequence continues at coordinate 1,702,067 of JAYKQN010000020.1, read as the reverse complement.
GAAGAGTTTTATCCAAGAATGATGAAGAACATTTTCAAGATAAAAGAAGGCTAATGAAAACTTTTACAGAGCAGAACATAGAAGTGGAAAGGGAGGAAAATGGGACGGAAGATTGGTGTCAGATAGAAGCGCTTGCAGTGTAATGGCTAAAATGAAACTGGTTTCAGTTTGGGTGAAGAGAGAAAACAGACCTGGAATCAGAAAATGTGAAAACTGAAAAAAGAAGAACGAAGAAGGATAGAAATCCAAGAAAAGGGAGTAGCGTGTAAAGAATCTGGAAGAATGAATGTGTCCCTAGGTCAAGTAACTATACTGCTTGTGTCACAAATGTCTTTTCTTTACCATCATGTCTTTTGTAAGATGAAAATGCATGTTTAAAATTTTCCCTTGATGGCCCAGGTGGACATGGAAATAGACTTGTCTTGTTACATTGTTTTATTTGGTTAATATTACATCACATTGTAAATCAAAGATTTAGTCTATATTTGTTATTGAAGTGATAAGTTTACTAACCCTTTCCTCCACAGTACATGAGCTGTAGATTTATGTAGACAGGCTTATGTGTGTAACATACCTAACACATCTTATTAGTCTGCTTGTGTTTTTTTTATGAAAGAAATGCATTAATTTGTCCATAAAAAGTTGTTAATATGTTGCTGTGGCAATAGGGGTCTCGCTCCCCTTCTAAATCGGATCATGGGAGTGCAACACGAGTCAAGTTGGAGAGCAGGTCTGGCTCCCCAAGCCCATCTCAAGGCTCCAAACGTTCTGAGTCCAGATCCCACTCTCGGTCAAAATCAAGGTATGTTGCTATTTTTGTAATTCCCTATTTTCACATTGTAATCATGTGATATTGTTTAAAAGAAGCATGTATATATGTTCTAAAGTTACAGTTTTTCCTTTCCTCTTCTGCCATGTCCTATTTAGGTCTCGCTCTAGGCGGCACTCAAACCGGCGCGGTAGCCGTTCACGTTCTCGGTCCTATTCCCACCGAAGGAAGTCTCGTTCTCGCTCCTCCAGTCCCGAATACCGGCGCAGGAGGAGCCAGAGCACCTCCCCAATGTCAAACCGCCGCCGTCACGCTGGCAACAGGGTGAGTGTGAAGAGTCCTACGATAGGGTAGTATATTACAGTAGGCTGTAGAAGGAGACCCAAAAGGCACTTTATTTATGCTGACACACATTAATATAATGTTAGCATTTCTCATCTCCTCAAAACTGTTTCAGCAATTTTTATCTTTTCATTTAAAAACAGGCTGAAATAAATGTTTTAAAACAAAGATCACTGTTTTGAACATGGGTATGAGTTGGCTTATGACAAAAATATTTACAAGAATTATATAGTTTAACTAACAGTTTTATGATCTTAGGTTTGCAAGGAAGTAATTGTTGATATGATTGTGATGAATGCTGTGGGAAACCCCTTTGTTTATCCCTCCCCTCCTTTCATTATACCAACAGAGCCATGACTTCACAAAAGAAGCATGCAGTCATGGCGGTGGTGCTGATGCTGATGTTAGGGTATGTGAGCCTTCTGGAATATTTTTGGGCAAGAGCAATGTGATGTTTTAACGCATTACGTTTAGACATGTAGCTGGTTTGCAACAAAAAACAAACATATCAGATTGGTTTCCATTACTACATTGTACATCGGTCCATCTATCAAGTCAAAGTACATTATTTTTCTTTTGCTTGTAAAAATTAGGTAGGACAACACAATATATCCTTCTACCTTATATCAAGACACCTTGTCCTTGAAATGAGGTCAAACCAATATTTGCAATTGGAATTAAAGTTGTATTTACAAAAGAGGATTCTTGAGCCTCATTTCCACTATCAGTACAGTACACTACGGATTGGTATGTTGAGGTCTGTAATGGACAACTTTGCGTTTCCACTGTGTAAGGGGCCTTACACTTAGAAAGAGGCTCCTTCCCTGCTCTTGGTTCCCTAACCAAAAGGGCTAACAAAATGGTAATAGAGTACCATGTGAGTGGTACAATTTTATGGTAATGAAAATGCTTAAATAAGTTAACCATTCCATCCTGTATTGTAACAAATAGTTGAAAGTGGGCTTTGGTGGAATAAAAAGGACAATAATTTCCTGCTACTATGAATCCTGTATTAGTGGTTGAAACACTGGTGCAAAGTGGCTATAAGCCTGCTTCAGTACATGGCAAAAATTTGTAATACTATCAACACTAACGTCTTGTTTATCGTAATATAATGCATCAATATAATATGTGGGTGATTTCAGTACATGCTTGTGTGTATATTTCTCATGTATTTTTCTTGGATCAGTTATAAATAGTGATAATGACAATTTAGACGGGAACTAACAAATCTAAATATGCTCTGACAATGGAAAATGTGAATTGGATATCAAAGCAATTGGAGTGGCAAATTAAATGGTTTTGGACTATATATATGTTCCCAACCAAGCTTTTTGGAACCCTCTATTGCATAGTCTTGCCATATGGCAACAATTACTTTATCTTCATCTTTCTAAAAAGCGATAATATAAAATGTTTTTGTGTATAATTTAAATAAAAATTCACCAAATAAAGAATAAATAAATAAACTCACTATCTGGTTAGGACTAATTTTCTTGTTTTTCCTTTGATACAATTTTTGTTATAATTTTTTTTCTATTATGCTAAAACAGATTTGTTTTCTTATACAGTATATTTTAATATACTTATTATTTAGACCATTTTAAGTACTAAAAACATTTTTTACTATGTCAAAGTAATATTTCATGCAATAGAGGGTTATTGAAGGAGTTTACCCACTGAGCATCTACTTTTTGGAGGTGTAAACCTAGAGATGTTTGAAAAGGAAACAATTTTGTAGCCATTGCCATTTTTGTCACCAGTCATAAAACATGTAAAATGCTCTGCGTGCATAAACAGAAATGCTTTGCATACCAAGTTCTGCAAATGGTTTATGTATGCAAAGCATTACATCGAACGCTACATGCGGTAAACCACATCATCAAATCTGACCTTTTTATTGTTGACCTTTTCAGGCGAACCCTAATCCCAGCACTTGTTTGGGTGTGTTTGGCTTGAGCCTCTACACCACAGAGCGTGACCTGCGGGAGGTGTTTTCACGCTACGGCCCTCTTGCTGGGGTCAATGTGGTGTACGACCAGCGCACCGGTCGCTCACGGGGCTTTGCCTTTGTTTATTTTGAGAGAATTGAGGATTCCAAAGAGGTATGGGAAGTGATACATTAATTGGCTAGATAGCCATGTATCTCCAGCCCTGGTCCTGGAGAGGCATTATTTTTCTTTATAGAGTATTAATATTAAGTGTTGTGCTTTACAAGGATTTCTGTTTGCATAGACCTTTTTCCATATATGCAGTACATGCTGGTTCAAGTGTCTTCTCCTCTCTTAAAGTGTGGGCTGTATTTTGGTGTAATTACCCTAGTAGACCACTAGGTGTCTGCCTTGCCACAAATTATCTTTTTTTTTTACAACCAAGTGGCTACTGTGTGATGTACTGTAGGTGGTCTTGTGAATCTAATCATTTTTACCAAGAGGCTCACAATAATCTAAAATCTACATCTTCTCCTCCCTCTTTTGTTCCCTAGGCAATGGAGCGAGCCAATGGCATGGAGCTGGACGGGAGACGCATCAGGGTGGATTATTCCATTACCAAACGCGCACATACCCCCACACCAGGAATCTACATGGGCCGACCAACTCAGTAAGATAAATGTCATTAGTTATCTGTCACATGGTTGCACCATATAGCTGTACATTTGGGTAGTCTGAGATACATGTAGTGTCAGCACTCGCCCATCATTGTTGTAGATCTGCCTATGCATCTAGGAAATTTAAAATTGTATATCTATGATGGTTTTCCTCAAAAGGTAAGATGCCTAAAAATCATGGCCTCTTTATCTTCCTTATTTCCACAGCAATGGTGGTGGTGGTGGTGGTGGTGGTGGCGGCAGTGGTAGGAGGGGGAGAGACTCCTATTATGACCGTGGCTATGATCGCTATGACAGATATGAGTATGACTATAGGTATAGGTAAGTAATAATTTGGAAATATAATGTCAATGTTGCACTATCACATAGGAAGAATATTTTATAATGCTTTTGTCTTTACAGTCACAAGCGCTCTCCATCCCCCTATTACAGTCGATACCGGTCTCGCTCACGGTCTCGTTCTTACAGCCCACGTAAGTGTGAAGCATTTAGTAGTTGATTAACTATTGTATCATAATTTAGACATTAATCACACTGCTGTTATGCATATTTAAACAGATTCATGTACTTTCATCATTGGTGAAAGATAAGATTATTATAGGTAATGTGCTGACCTTGACATGCTAATCTTCATTTCCTATTTTCTTTTTGCAGGCCGATACTAAAGTTGTTTTTACAGCTTCCCTCCAGTAATTGGTGGTGTGTGATTCATTAAGTTGTCTCAGAGGGGACATTTTGGACTAGCATGTCTATATCAACAGAAGTTTGAGATAGTTGTTTACATGCAATAGATGTCTTAATTTTTAGACGTTTTCATGCATCCTTGTCTGGTGTGAGCAAAGAACTCAACAACTGTTGGTTACTGTTGCATCATCCATGGACTTGCATCCTTCCTTCCTTATTTTCTGTAGCAGTGATTTCTTTCTTCTGTTAAATGCTAGTTAATTAGCTGTATTTTTGGTTTCTTAATCTAAACTCTGTAACCTGGTTTTTGTCATGTGGAAAGTAAACTGGGTTTTATTTGAGAATGGTGACACTTTTACATGTATTAAGTGGTAAACAATAAAGTTTGCACGTGTATTGGTTGATTGTAACTTAAATCTCAATGTTACTTGCCACTCACTGAGTAAAAGGTCAATTTGATTATAAAATGTGCTACCAGCAATCAGTGGTTGGGGTCTATGCTCACATTCTGAATAACTTCCTTTTTTTTGTCCAGGATATCATCCTTTTGAGTTTCTCCAAAGTTTTATTATATACAGTTTTTTTCCTATTGTTTCTTTGTATGGAAATATAAATATATGAAAACTCAAAGGTTGTAAAGTGGTTTTCTGACAATTGTGCATGAAATAGAATTTACACATTAGTGGGGAAAACAAACTAGGAGAGTTTCATGGACCCAAAACCACCACCAAAATGTACACAAGTTTATGTTCACACAAGTTATATGTATATTTCAATTTTATTTTTAGAAACCTTTTGTTTTTCTCAGTCAAGATACATCAGTAGAAACATGAAAGGAAAAACATTGAGTGATCACACAAAAGTAACTCACAATTTGGGAAAACATTCTATATTGCAGAGTATTCTGTAATGTAATCATTTTGCCAACAAAGTTACAACAAAAGACCTTTGAATTGTTAAAAGAAACATTACTACTTACTATTCCATTATTAACATTAAGATGTCTTAGTTGGAACCATGGTGTATATCACTTCAACAATGATGTTACTTTAGTTCCCCTTTGTGGAAAAAGTAAACAAATGTGCTTTACATCATGGAAAAAAAAGATGACAGAACAGGGAAGGGTCGTTCATGTTCCTGTATTTAACAGAATCATCAAGACATCAGTCTCTCTCCCCCCTCCCCAAGAGATGAAGGCTAAGATTCTGGATGGATACAGCTTGAAAGCAAACAAGGGCTTGAGATGAGTGGTTAATCACTAAAGCAAACCTGAAGGAACGGAGGGCTCTTTATCTAGGGACCTTAGCCCCCAAAATAAAGTGCTTCATTGAAATGGAGTTTATATTCACTGCTGATGTCACGGGTCTCCTCAGTTACGTGTTCACACTGACAGATCATTCTTGAAGGTTCCAAGGTAACCAGTAGCTGGTATATAAATGCTTAGTCAATGAAGATTCAACAGTATACATATAGTCTAATGTCTAGGGTGTATCATTTATGCTCATTTTACTGACTTTTACAACTGAGCTTAAATTATTGACATTCTTTCATATACAAATACAATCACTTCTTACAAATTGAATAGGATTTCAGATTGACCACAAGTGTGATAAGTAACTAGATTTTAGGTATGATAAATGTATTTTTCACTTAAATTGTTTTGACACAGGTGTCTATGCACAAGCAAGATAGGTTGACCAGTAGAAAAAAACAACAGGTATTGGGGTATGGTGACATCTTAGACTTAAACATAAAGAAAGTTACATATTGTCTAATGTAAATTATTATATGGTGTACAGAATGGACTGTATCATTAATATGGAAAATTGTCTTATTTGAGGAAGCAGTTTACATGTTCAATATCACAAAAAAAGATGAATAACAAATGTTTGTATGTCAAGTGCATACATATATTATACATTCTGATCCTTCATAAAATAAAGTCTCTGTCATGCATGAACTTTATCGTAGAGCTTTTACAAAAGAGAAAACAAAAAAAATTGTTGTGAACCAAGCACACCCAAGACCATTTGCAACCTGTAGCTTTGACATCATGCATTTAAGATCAGAAAAGAACTGAGGTTATACATCTTTCTACTGGACAATGCCTGAAGGTTTATCAATAAAATGTTGTATACTGTGGGTTTTGAGGACAGAGGGACCTGTCCTCCAGATTTGAGTTATTCATGTCTAAGGAGCAAATACAAGGGTCGATGTCTGGTTGCATTTTAATCATGCTGATTCATCAGAGATTTTGAAGATACAGTGCTTAATGGGCCTTTTTAAAAGAAAAAAAAAATTACTCTGGGCTAAACTTAAATTCTTTCTGTAACTTTGTGTAATATGATTTGTAAAAATGTTAATGTTTTGATTTCTAAAATGTTTATACTATGTTAATTCTATAAATTATTGGATTTATTTATTTACTTCTAAAAGAACTGTGTAGTTAATTTAAACACAATAATAATAAACTCGTATTTGTTAAGCCAGACAATGTATTTTATTTGTTACTAAAGTGTTTGGTAATTTGTTTAAAAAAAAAAAAAACTATTTTAGTATTAATTTACAAAACATACTTATAGACAAGTGCAAAGACGGTAAAAAAAAGTTATTTACTCTGCAATAACAGTTTTTAAAAAGTTGTAGATAAAAAAAAATCCTGTTAATTAAACAATCTAATTAGTTGAATTACTTCACACAAATTATTAACCAACAAATTATTAGATTATATTCTCCAACACTTGCGTTATAACAATATTCACATGAAGAAAAATATCAAATTTATTTGTTGCGAGAATTTGGAGACATTTCCCTCTAATTGTGTCCATTCCAGATTCAATAAATTGTGTACAAACACAATATAATGTCAAATTACAAGTGTGAAAACTTCAGGCACAGCAAATCATGTTTCTCTGACAACCATATATTAAAGGAATGGATTGCTTTTTGATTTTTAAAGGGGAGATTTATCAACACAAACCAAAGTGTTACTTAGAAATCAAGGTGCTGAAAACAGTAAACAACAGTCAGAAGGAAAGGTTCCTATAGCAGAGACAAAGCAACAGGCATTGCCATGCAACAAAACTGCAATGTGTAACAAAGTCTGCAAATTTTCATGTGACTACGTGAATTACACCCACTTTGATCAGGCGTTTGTGCTGCATAAACATTGCTTGGGTAATTTGATCAAATGCTAAAGAAAAATAAAGATGCAGTGATCTTGAGGTAACACAAAAAATCAACAGATGTTCAAACAACAACTGTTCTTAAAATAATGAAAAGTAAAAACAAACATTTCCAGCCTCTTCTTTTTACACACTGTTCAGCATGTGTATGCATGTAATGCAGTGTGTGCATGTAATCAGATGACTTACAATGAAACTAATATTTCAGGAAACATCACAGGGGCAGTTGTAAAGAAAACATGACGGGTAGCATGTGTTGCTGCTATTAATAGCTTCTCTGGGCTGTTTTCAACCAAACAAAGGCCCGGATATTTCTTTTAAAAATATACCTACCATTAAATAATCTTTCCTGCCACTATTGGATGGTTTGTGATTTTCTTTTCACGCCAATTGCAACATTTCAGTTTTGGCAGAAAAAGCAAGTGGGAGTGACGAGAAAACAAGAAAAACGTCAGTTTCTTTTCAAGCAGTGTTCTTTAAAAAATAACAAATCAGTACGAGAATATTGCTGGTGATTTCATATTTTACATACTTAGCATTAACTCGTTATTTACTGTTAAAAAATTAATATTCCTTGGCATGTGTTTTGAGGGGGACACAAACCGCCATTTTCTAATGAGATGAGGGGTGTTACCCCATAGGAGAATCTGTGGATAAAAAAAATATATACATATCATATATTGTATTTCTCGAGCCTGCGTGAAACATGGAGCTACTTAATGTAAATAAAAAATGTCTGGACACCCCCCTTCAAAAAAGTCTTGCAATAGCATCAATAGGGACATTGTTTGCACCAGTTAATGCTGCTGTAAGGCTCCACATTCTCCTCAACATGGCGTTCACTAGTGTCCCTGACTCTGTCCGAAGCTGATTACAACTCAAGTGGAAAGACAACATTTTGACAGATTTTTTTAAAAATCGCCCAACTGTAAATAAAAAAAATAAATCATTCTCACCGGAAAACAGAATCCCTTGACTCAGTGTAGCCTAAAGGTGTTTTTGTGCAAGAGCCTTGCGTTTGGCGACGCCTCTGAGTGAGGCCACCAGCTCAAAGTTGGGCTATAAGCTGCGTTTTACTTAAACAATCTCCTCCTCCCCCTCTGCCTTTGCTCTTTAACTGCTACAGATATATCCCACACCATGTTCAACCAGGTCGATTTTTGACAAGTTCCTTCCCTGGACTGAACATTATCCGCAGCAATCTTCCTCCCCACATAAGCTATAGGATGTAATCTAGTCTGGAACTTTATATCAGTTTTGCACATATGGAATTTGTCCATAGCGAGGAGTCCTGAAACTAGGGGGGAGACTTTCTGTACATTCCCCAGCGATACATTCACTCCTCCTGCAGAGTACTGCAGACATATACACACGCGCGCGCGCACGCACGCACGCACACACACACACACATACAGACTCGCAGAATTGGGCTGCAGCCATGCATCAGTTTATTTTAACCGACAGAGCCGGGTGAGCACTCACATGACTGCTGTCTCTATACGTCAAATCCACAAATCTGCCATCTATGTGGCACCATCCAACAGGCAGAGCACGTTTTAAAAACTGGTTTCCTGTGTGCGCCTCTCTTGGCTTTACTTGCAGTGGAAATCGTTAAAGCCAAATGAAGTGGGTTATTAAAAAATTGTACGGACCTAACGAGGCCAACGGAAAGCGCTATGGTTTAATAGTTTCCTCGTATAGGTCAATACAGGAGGGACACGAGGATCTAACCAGCCGAGTTAAACTTAAGAAATTTTTCGACAGTTGAAACTTGAATGTAATTATGAATTAGTTTATTCACTACATCTATTAGTGAATAAACTAATAGATGTAGTGCCCCTGAAACGCATTTTAATCACTCGTTTTATTATCAATTTACTTCCTCTGTTTATATGAGTTTCCTCAAAATATAAACTTCCTGAAAGTTGTTAACAGTTGTGAAAAGCGCGGCGGATTTGGTCCCGTCTCGTGTTTCGTTAGAGCTACATCTTGATGGCTTATGACAAAACCCCGACAGAGGAAACGTGCATAATTGACACACTGATTCATATAGAATAGTCGAGCCGAGGAGCCAATGAATGAACGCGTTGAGACAGCGCCAGCAGAAGTAGTACAGCGCGGCTCTGCGGGGCTCCGATTGGTCGGCGCAGACAGCCAATCGGAGGGGTTCCTGTGTATGTTCAGAAGCAGAGGAGTAAACCCACTGAGGCAGCAGCCATGGCCCCAGTCTGAGCCAGAGGCTGAAGGGTCCACTAAACTCCCTTTGTAACCTGCTTTACATGAGCATGCACACCTAGGCCTATTCAATAACAAACACTGCAAAGGGACACAGTACTACCATTTCAGCTCAGAGCATAGCTTTTTTTTCAACTGGCAAATTGCAGGGCTGGGATAGAGACAACACCCACTTGAACTCACTTTTCAATTTTTCTCGGTAAAAATCCTGCAGTTTGAAGGCTATATTAGCAAATCACATATCTTGTAGGTTGCAAAAAATACATTAAGCCTACAGAAAAATAATTTTACGTAGATTGTATAGACTTGTGACAAGTATAGTTAACTTAGTTGTTTTTTTTATTTCCCACTCATAACTAATGAGAAGCCATATATGCTATGAATTGTGCTAAAAATGTCTGTCGCACTTGACTCAGAAAAAAAGTGACCTTATATGTCATTCGATCACATGTGCCACATGTACTGTGTATGATAAACACTACGACCCTCAGTCTGAAGGTGAACCTAATAAATCCAAACTCATAAGGTCATTGAGCACTTTTCAGAATTTGTGTTTGTATGCTTCACATTCCTCCTTCACAAGTGTATTGTCAGATTAGATCAGCTGATAGCAAAACGTGACCTTGCTTGTGATGTTCTCCATGCTGGATGATCCTCGTTTTTTTGTTTTTTCTTTATATATATATATATATATATATATATATATATATATATATATATATATATGAACATGCTCTGTGCTTTAGTGTGTCAACAAGTTTGGATTCCACCTACCCTCACCACACCAATCCTGTATTCACAGCGTTTCTTCTGCGGTGTTCAGGCTTTTGGCTATAAGATTTGTAAAACGACCGTTTTGACAGCTGTGTAATGTTTAAGACATGTAGGCTATTTTTCCACACATTTCAGTTGGACGTTACATGAAACGCTAGGGTGACTTTTGGCGTGGGGGGGGGCTCCCTCTTTTAGCGAATGCAAATCCATGCCGGCAGTATATGGCAGGGAGGATTTGCCATGTGCATTTCGCTCCACATGGCCAAGGCTTCCTCACTTTGCGCCAAGTGCTGTTCAAGTTGCACACACACAAAAAAGAAACACATCCGTGCGGCAGCACCAAAAGACATCCCCTCAATAATTGTGGGACAGCCGGGCCTTGCAGTTGGACTTTTGAATTGTGGATCAGGGAGGGGATGGCTCCAGTCGAGAGAAGATGGATGTCGTCATTTGGATAGTAATACGTGTCATTCCCACATTGCGCGAGGGCCCAACGAGCAGGCATGACCCTGCCTTACTCCAAAATGTCTTAAAACTTTAATGTGTCCAGTATGCAATGTATCAGGCAACATAATTTATGAATGGCCCCACCTTCTTTTTCCTCCTACTATGTCATCAGCACAGCGCACTTAGCACAGCCGTGCGCATAAGCCCCCGCAATATCAGCTATGGGCGTGAGCGAGCGCACTGCCGTTTTTACTATTCCTCATCCTCGACCAATGAGAATCGAGGCTTTGCAGAGAAAGGCACACGAATGTGATTCTAGTAAAGATACACTGGGTTCTCACGGAATCCCTTTACGCACATAGCCGGCCAGTTTTTTCCCCAACACCAATCCACTCTTCCCCTCCTTTTTCTCCACTCCCCTCTACTGTCCCCACCCCAGATTCCCGTGCAATTTTTCCCCAATCCCAAACACTTAATTGAGCAATTGGGATTCCTCACGTGTGGGCTGATTTGTAGTTTGAACACGTGGCTCATTCAAAAAGCCGGAATAGCAGAGGATTCTTCTTCTTATTCTAGGCTCTAGACTTAGAGGCGGGCGCCAGCCTTACCCTGTGTGACATTCTCTGTCTCTTTGCCAAGGGGTTTGGAGGAAAACACAAAGTATTTTCTCCTCCTTTTCACCCAACCCGCCATCGTTTGGAGACACGAGATTAATAATTGAGCATTTATTTATTGCGCGATAGAGGCAGAGGGGCGAGGGAGCGCAAACGCACTGTGAGGCTGCCAGTTTAAATCTATCTGTGGCTTGAACGACCGGGAAGCACGCCACAGCCACTCCGTAGTAGTAAAGGCGATTTAGGCTACTCCAAACACTGCACATCCGTGGGAGCAAATAACCAAGGCTATCTTCTCCCTCAGCGTAAAGATTGTCCCTTCATCGGCTCAGAACATGAATAAGCTATACATTGGCAACGTGAGCGCAGAGGCGAGCGAGGAGGACTTCGAAACTATCTTTGAGCAGTGGAAGATTCCGCACAGTGGTCCGTTTCTTGTCAAAACTGGCTATGCGTTTGTGGATTGCCCGGACGAGAAGGCTGCAATGAAGGCCATCGATGTTCTTTCAGGTGAGGTAAAAAATGGGGGGGCGCAATGCAAAGTGTTATATGTGGGGGGGGGGGACGCACGAACTGCTCCAAAATGTGTGAAGATTTGCCTTTACTCCAGAGCCCCTGAGAAAATGCATGTTAAGTCCTGTTAAGGGTGGGGGTGTATCCACAGCGTTTCTTTCTCTCACACAACCTTTACTTGGCCTTTTGACACTATGAGAGGAGATACAGGGGGGAAAAGGGCTGCCCCGAGGTTCGAGTGAAATCCTGCTCGTTGTAATTTCATTTTGCGTGTAGCTCGATTAAAAAAAACGGTCGAGTAAACAGTATCATGAGAATACTAAGGCATTATGCCGGTTGTGTAGTGCCGTTCGGGAAAGTGGGGCGCATAGGCAAAAGCGAGCCTGTGGACGCCGTGAAAAGTGAGCCTCATTGTAGGCTCTAAACACACAGCACACGCTGGCACAGTTAAAGGGGGTTAAGGTCGTGGTGTGTCGCAGCTTTATACTAGCCATAATTCGAATTTATTTTCTTAACCAGGCTCCAAAGTGTAGGCCCTCTTCCTGTGGCCAACAACTCGCTAGGTTTGTGAAGCCATGTCGCCCATGCTGACACACCAGGTGGTATGTGTTGGTCAAATGTAGGCCAACCAACACACGACCATTAGCTTTTTTGTGTGAGTATTATTCACTTTCGCCTACGTGTTTTCGTTTATTCAATTTAAAAGTTGGCTCCCGCGCACACAGGACGCGTAACAAATCACGCTTGAGCTCGTCTTAAATTTAAGAATTTTGACTTCATGTCAGGGATATTATATCTCGTCCCCGCGTTGATTCTGGGGGTTGAACCGCTTAGGCGAAAGTGCGTTGTGTTAATTTCACGGTATATGTTTTAAAATATACGTGGACGCCGCCCATGTGTCCGTACGCCTGTTTTAGTACACTGTATAAAAATGAGCAGCAAACACCATCCACCCCCTTCAAAAAAGCATTTTCCCAAAAGTGAGGAAAGAGTGTAGTGGGGTTGAGGTGTTGGTATAGGAGGTTAAAATATCAATGAAATTAAAATATTTTGTCTTTTAGGTAAAGTTGAACTTCATGGAAAAGTTCTCGAAGTGGAGCATTCTGTCCCTAAACGTCAAAGGTAGGTCGAGTTTTTATTATATAGTGCTTGGTTCAACTCGTGGGAGCTTTTTTTTCTTTCTCTCCCCACTTCCTTATTAGCTAGCTATTTTCTAAAAGAAGCATACCTCCTCCTATAAGTGTTGGCTGGAAATGTCTTTGTACGTTGTTGTTTTTAATCAAGAAGCATAAGTATTATTTTTGGTTAAATGAGGTGTCATTTTCCCCCCTGAATGCTCTGGGGTCAAATAAAATGGGCGTATGGTAGTCTTGCTCCCTCCTCTCGCCAAGACTGTGAGGTACTCCTAAAAGTATTGTGCATTCTTTTTGCATTGTATTGTCTCACTCGCCCACCCACGTGTGTACACTTTATTTATATACATTTTTAAAATGTTTTCACCTATACCGCACTTGGTGATATGTGTGCTCCCAGAGGCGCTTCGTGCAGCCTGGGTGTCCTGGCTGCCGTGGGAGTGCAGGCTGGGTTTGAGGCGTATCGGCCTTGTGGAGTCGTCCATTTGAGAAGGATCTGGCCGTCATTCTCCCTGCCTGCCCTGCGCTTCCGCCCTCCTCTGCATATTGTGCTGCTGTTGCATGAGATGGATTCTCAAACGCGAGAGGTTTGGGGCCCGAGTCACGGAACCCCCTCCCTCCCCCCACGTTCTATAGTTAGACCCCCGCAGTCACACTGTCGTGTTCCAATTAATGAATTTAATCATTCCTACTAAATATTTTTTTCGACCTGCGTGCATAGTCCGTGTTGAACACGTAGCACGTTTTTTAATTTTATTTTTTCACGTTTGTTGCGGTTTTTTGGTAGTGATGAAATTCAGTGACAATTAATAATTTAGATTTTTTTAATTTAGAAAAATGGCGGTTTGATAATTGCTGTGGCGATACCGGAGTCTCACACGACGTAATGTGCATTTTCTCTTCGGTCTCGACCGAAAGAGCAGTAACATTTCAAAGCGGAGAAAATGGAGGTGAAACACGTATCCGTGTGCTGTTAAAACTATTAAACGTGGCTTCAGTTAATTTCTAGAATGCTTGGGTGTGAATGCGGAGCGAGCAGGGGCAATTTTTGACATCTTGATGTGAAATGTATTTTCCACCTGGACATCAGACAAGCTCTTCTGTGGGAGCTGGTAGGCGGTGGGTCTAAATTGTAGCTCGGATAAATAAACCAGGTGAACTACAAAGGGGAATTTGCGTCAAATCTCCAGACCCTCTTCCAAAAATTTTCCTGATCACGAAAAAACTGGTGACGTTGCTCTGCCTTTTTAGTGCAGTGTGCTGTGCTGGCTATGGTAGCAACAGAGTCGACTTTCAGCCACATTTCAAAAAAGTTTAACGTGCCCTCCCTTTACAACATGGAACATAGCAGTAGTCAATGGGAATAGTATTCGGACTATAAGCTATAGCCTAAGCACACACTCTTCCATACTGGGGCCCCTCTTTGCATTCCAGCCTGCAAATATTAGCTGGGGGCTCGGCCAATCACCATGGCTTAACCTTTGAACTCATCAGGAAGGGGAAGTGCTGCACCAGACAGGGATCAAGGTGGGATGGCTCCATAAAAGCAATAAGTTAATTCGCAAGGTGACAAGCTGGCGTGTGTGGTGCCTCATAGGGTCCATTCTCAACATTTATTTTGATGTGCATTTTTTAAAAAATGTATCTTAGTTGTGAGCAAATCCCAGCATAAAATAAGCTCTACTGCATTATCATATGTATATTCTGCATTCAGCACTGACTTTAGAAAATGTATTAATTGTTTAAAACCATATGTTCACGCCTACATTCATTCTTCACATGTATTAAGTTATCTTAAAGAAGTTATTTTTTACATTTAAATTTCTGATGATTGAAAATGTTTTGTGCTTGATCCACTCTTTTAATTTGGCATTTTAAGATATCACCCTCATTCTTGATATCGGGATGTACTTTTATTTATGTAAAAGCCTGTGAATTGTACAAAAATCTAACATGAATCATAATCATACAGATGTCATTCAGTTAAAATAGGAATATTTCCAGAATTTATTTTCAATTTTTTTTTAAAGCTGGTTATTTGCTTGTTTGTGCAACATGTTTTTCTCTATTGAAAGGGAGTATTTTTTGTAATTTCATGCCAAATAATATATATGTAATTGTAAGACTGAGTTGCGAGTGTATTTTTTTTTTTATGTACACTGGCTTAACTTCCTGTGAAATGTGCTACCCATGTTGGATATATTTAACAAAAATTAAGGAGCTTTCCCAACCCTGGGTGCATACACGCTTAGTCACATGTACAGGAAAAAAAGGCTATAGTGTGTGTGTGTGTGTGTGTGTGTGTGTGTGTGAGAGAGAGAGAGAAATGGACGTTTAAATACCCCTTTTTCATAGGTGCACAACTTAAGAGGGTTTTAGAAATCCTCACCTTTAACATTTGAGCTTTTGCTGTTTTTCTAGCCTTTTTTTGTGAAATTAAAAACAGTGTGTAAATTGAGACCATAGTATATTGTGTTATCGTTGGTTGTCAAAATGGCTCCTTATTACAAGAATTCTGGGACATGAGGTCATTGTGGGGCCCCACCTGCAAAAATGGGGATTTGAAATATAGACTTGGGGTGCCAGAGAATTATGAATGTGGCCCCTTGTTACTCCCGACTACAGGCAAAGGGTTCTTAACTCTCCCTGCTCTTAGGTTCACATGGAAAGGCCATTGTAGTTTTTACTTTTCTTTTAATGTAGGTGTGTGGTATATACACAATGTATTGTGAATGAGATGGGAAGGTGAAGATGTACATGTCTAATACTTTGCAAGAGTTAAATCATTCCTAACTGTTGATATTCTGCTAATTTTAATTCTGAGGGAATTCCAAACCAATGTATCCAAACGCAAGTGTTGAATGTAGCTTATTAGATGCACAGTGTGCATATAAGGCCTGTGAGAGGGCAGTGGAAACCAGAATGTGTGGCGTTCAGTCGTTCCCAACCTCTGCATACTAAATAGTCAATGGCTGGATGAGCATTGAGCACAGATCTCATGTGGTGTTTGTGTTGACATTAGGGTGATTCAGTGTGTGTTGGGTTGGAAGGCCAGGGGAATGGAGATGGATGCGGTGTGATGTAGTTTTATGCTGCTTGACATGTGCCTTTTTTTTTTTTTTTGGATGTTTGCATACATGTTTACACCTTACTTGTGTCTCTTCGGTGCATGTCTCATGTCTCAGCTGGGTGGCAGAAGGATGGTATACAGTGTATGCCTCCGTTTTTTGTTTTTTTTGTACATATAAAGTAAATAAGGAGTCGGCCGATTCTTGGCCATCACACTTTTAACCCTGCTCTCCTGCTCTACATGTTCCTGTCTGTGGACTCGTATGTGTCCATGGCAACAGGGCCCCACCCCCACAAGGCAGAGAGGACCCTTGTTACCCTTGCCTGAAACGGGGACTAGTCCCCACACCACACTCTGCTTACACCCCCTCTACCCAAATCAAAGGCTGGGACAAGGGAATGTATACCACCCCCACCCCATACTCTGGCTGACTTCTTGTGGCTATAGGTTAATCCAACTGGAAGTGTTCGGTGCATTTGCAAATTTCACATGGCGTTCCCACCGCAATGCAGAGCATACAGCCTGTGTGGGGAGCGGGGGGACGGATCATCCAGGAATGGCATATATCAGGCCGGAAAGGGCTATAATTCCTCTTGAAAGTTATTTGGGAACTTTCTTTACAATTTCAAATGAAATGTTTAGTGGATTATGATTATACTGACTGGGCTCCTGTCTGCCCATTGTGGCCCTTGCTGCACCTCAGCTTGTGTAGTTTTTGAACCCCCCTTTTTCTTTGGAAAAAAAAGTCTTTTCTAAAGTAAATTTAAGTTCATGTTGTATATAGTGAGTTTGTGCTTGTTGTAAGGCGTTCTGCATGGCATAAAACAATTAGCTGTGGAACAGTTACTGGTAGTGGATGAGCTACATTTAGATGTAATTTAACAGCTCAGTGAAGCCCAAGGAAGAATACAAGATAGGTTTGCAACATCACCCTTTAGGTTTACACAGAATGAGACTATTTTCTTACTTAAAAGGGTTGCTTATTCTGCGTTTATCAGGTATGTGTAGGTATGGGGTCAGGGTTTGTGACCTCTCATAGTCACACTCCAGCAATATGTACATCTTGCTCCTTCAGGTTTGTGTGTGTCAACATGACATGGACTTTGAAGGAACATGCACTTTTCTCACGTTGTTATACATCCACATGCCGGCGAATACTTGTGAAACTGAGTCATTCATCCACAAATTCATTTGTCTGCATGCCCTCCCCACATAACCTGCATACTCATGCTGCGGTCTCCAAATGGAACTAAATTGGGTATATTCATTCCTAAAGGATGAATTGGGGATTTCTGCCCAGCCTGTTTGTAGTGACTGGACACAGCAGCACCATTGTTAATTGGTAGTCTCCACTTGCCTCTGTTGAAAGCGCACTCTGTGAATGAGCACGCAATTTTGATTCTTTTTTTATTTACTGTGATGTGGAGATTCCCTCCTTCGCCCCCTTTCTTCATCCTTTCCTCCCTCTTAAATACTCCTTCCTGCCACTCCACTGTCTTGTTTCTTATCCCATTTCCTTCTGTGGCTCTAACACAATTGGTTTTAGATAAAGGGCATGGTGTTTTTTTTTTTTTTTGTCGTCCCCCCCCCCCCCCCCCCCAAGCTTAATTTTGCGCACTCTAAACTAAATCTTAGCCACCAGTAGAGATTCCAAATCGGCCATGCACCTCATTTTATTACTTCATTTTGCTCTATGGCTTCTCCTCCACCTTGGTCTCTCACAAGGTCGATTTTTTTTTTTTAATTTTCATTTTTAATATGCTTTATTTATATAATTGTTTTCTAGGTGTTGCTGGTTAATGGTCCACCCCATTTGTCTTTCCATCTACATTCATCCATTTCTTATTTCCTTTCCCTCCTTTATCCCCACCCTCTTCTTCCCTTGTTCTCTCTCCAGGAGCTGTAAGCTGCAGATCAGGAACATCCCGCCTCACATGCAGTGGGAGGTGAGTGCTAACCGGCTGTTAACCGCTTCCAGGGCGGCTCACCATGGAGCAGCCCAACTGGGCTCTCTTTAGTGGCCTTTGAGTCACCTTGCCTCCCTTTTGGGTTTCAATTGAGCATGCACTTGATAGGTTTGAACAAGACTAGCGCTTAGGCCAGTCAAACATAGTGACCGATGGTTGTGATTGGTTGAATGGAAATGATCTGTAATGCCACTAGAAACTTGAAGAGAATGAGGTAAATTCAACTTGAGAAGGGTAGAATGGAATGTCAGGCTTTTTTGCAATGGTGCATTTTCAAAGCTATGCCTTTCATGAGAGTACGGTCTCGAGGTGTTTTGGCCAGCTCACAGGCTGGAACAGTGGTGGGCAATCCTCGTCCTGGAGGGCTGGTCTGGCTACAGGTTTTTGTTCCAACCAAGAAAAAAACACACCTGATTCTACTAATGAAGGTCAGGGGGAGTAGTAATTAGTAGAATCAGGTGTGTTTTTGCTTGGTTGGAACAAAAACCTGCAGCCACACCGGCCCTTCTGGACCAGGATTGCCCACCCCTGGGCTGGAAGGAACTTAAAGTAGTTGTGATTTTTGCATTAAATTCGTACAAATGTTTAACCAACTAGGCATGACTTTAACATGTTTTAAAAAAAAACTTACTGTTTGAATTTGTTCACTGGTGACACATTATCTAAAATACTTAAATGGGGAAATGTGGTATAAATTATGTTATAGTGTCTTCAGTGCTGATCACATGTGCCCTTAAAAAGCCTACTCACACCATGTTTTCTTGCCAAAAAAACTTGCAGAGAATAAATAAAATAGTCTTGTTGGAGGGGTTGTGAAACATTCATGTGGACGGGTTTGACCTGGCCAACCAAAGTGTCCTTATGTGGATTATGGGACAGTCTTTAGTCTTTTGTTCAATGCCTCATTGTTTCATTTATATTTAAATGATATGGTTTGACTTTTGAATCTTTTTCTTGACATAGATGGTGTGAAATAAAATCTGTTACATTGGAACTTACATTGAATTTAAATATGTAGTGTTTTTTCTGGTAGTGTATGTAGTGTTTTTTCCTGACACGGCATGAAAATACAATATACTCTAGTATTGGTTTCAAGGTTAGTGTTAATAAATTAAGTAATACAAAGTTAATCAGTAGATGGACAAATACAAATATTCATTTATTATGTTATGGCCATCACTTTATTCACATTGTAGCTTAGCGCAAGCTTCCACATTACCAAAAGGAAATTGATTTACTATTAATACACAAAAAATAGTACACCTCAATTCAGATTACTGCAGGTATTATTTGACACAATCTTGAACTGAGCCTGAAAAGGAACAGTGGCATTTTTGGTGTATGTCTCTGTATATGTGTGTATGTATATGTGTATGTATATATGTGTGTGTATGTATGTATATGTGTACAAATTCAGCTGAACCATGTTTGAGCTGGTCATGAAATAAAGTAGAAATTCCTTGTATATTCCTATATCAGGTTATACAACTGAATAATAAAACTGAGATTTTAAGCAGTAAAATGCTCAAGGTCATTGTTGTTCTAAATGTAGGTCACTTGCTTTGTATTCCAAAGAAGGTTATTGTCATGCAAAAATGAATATCAATTGGAACTATAACATAACATGGTGAACTGGAACATGGTCAGATTTAAAGGCTGCTGCCTGTTTAGTGAAAACGAGTGTAATAATTGAGCTACGGTGTGCACATTGCATGTCTTTCTTTCCCTACAATAAGTGTTTAGTTTGAAAACTCTGGTATTCAGTGTCCACTATACATGAAGAGCTTTGACAAACTAATCTGCTGGGCACACATACTCTTTGGACAGACATCTCTTACAATGTAATTTGCACTGAAGCTTTTTTTCGTCAGAAATAATATGAATGTCAGGACCTCACTGTTCCATGAGTTATCTTGTGCCAGCAACACAGCTATACATATTTTTTACTCTTGCCTTTTTTTCCTGATAGCGTGTGCTTGTAATGTTCACTTTAATTTTCTGCTCCATTACGAGTAGGGAAGCATACTGAGAATTTTCTTATTGAATTGTACAGTTTCTTTAAAATCTAACATTGTAATGTTGTTGCGTACATTTTTAGATTTCAGTTAGATTCACTCACTGTGATCATATGGTCACAGACAGACTTAATGTTCTGTAATGTGGGCTCGCTTTGCCTACGCATGCCCCCAAACTGCAGCTTCAGATCCAACTATGTTGCTAGAATGTAGCCAGCGAGCGGCTTGCTTTTTTAAAAGGTGACATGGAGGTTTTTTTTCCCCTCTCAGAGGGGGAGGGGTTGGATGAATGGGAGAAACAGAATAGACTTGGATCTTTTGATGCAAAGGCTTTGTATGTATCTTATCAGGTAGATAAGACAATGGGTCATGTTGTGTGCATTCCTTTACGGCTAGCGACTGGTAGTGGCATGTTCACAAGCTGTAGTAGGTGGGAGGGCTTAGACGGTTCCCCCTTCCCTTCCATGTGTGCCGACTCACAGAATATGTAGCATGAACTCGCACCCCTCCCCCAGCCACTGCTTCCTGCTGGAATGTACCCCACCCTTTCCTGAATGGCCCGGATTCCCATTGGCCAGATTCTGCAGATGGACAGGCGGAGCAGCCAGCCAACAGCTAGCAACACTTGGGTTCAGGGAACTCTTATCGGCGCTGGAGCAGCCAATGATTCTGAGTGGAGATGGCAGAGGGAGGTTGCTTGGGGTATAGCGTAGGGGGGTTGGCGGCGGTAGGGGGGGGCAGGGACACAGTCTTGTTGGCTAGAAAGTAGGGTTGAGCTCTTAGCTCCTGGGGGTGTGGCCTTGGGTTTGACGGAGCATGGTCGAAGGTCTTAGCTTAGTTTAGAACCCTCGCTCCCCCTCTCGCCCACAATTGAGCACATCTATGAATTAAAATGCTATGGTGTCCAGGTTGGCAAGTGGCCATCTTGATGTAGCTTTCATTGGGATGTTTTCTAATGAAACAATACTTCTCCTAATTTGCTACTTGCCTTTGTACATGTATCATACTGTTTAGGGGGACCACGAGGTCCAACAAGTCAAGGTTAAAGTAGTGCATCCTTTTTTATAATTTGATTCACAAGATCCTGATTTGTCATACTTGATTTACAAAATGCTAATTTACAATAAATAAATAAATATAGTATTTTCAAAATGACATTTAAAAATGGTATAACATCTGGATCAGTACACAATCATTTGAGACAGGCTTTAAGATGAAAACAACAAAACTCAACATTGGACTGGGGTTCAGAAGTAATGGGTGGCGTCCTGGGCTGGTTCTCATTGATGAGCCTTTGGTCAACACTTTCTAAAGTCTGAGTAATCATGGCATTCCTCCCTCCCTCTTTCTCTCAGGTTTTGGATGGTATGCTTGCTCAGTATGGTGCTGTAGAGAGCTGTGAACAAGGTAAATAGACTCTTGTTTAAGCTTTTGTATCACAGGGCTTCTTGCAATGTAATTTCACCACCTTGCCTGAACACACACCTTAGGCAATATTGTGTTCAGAACTTGAGTTTTGTTTTTTAAAATTGTACAAAGTTGTAGTGGTCTGTTTTTTGAAGTTTAAAAAATATGTTAACAAAGTTAAACAATTGGAAATGACTATATGTATATATGTGTGTGTATGTATGAAGCCCATGGATTTTGTTCTGGAAGTCATTGAATGTGTGTGTAAATGACTGTTCTCCCACAGTAAACACTGACACGGAGACTGCAGTAGTGAATGTCCGATATGGAGCCAAGGACCAGGCCAGGCTGTGAGCGTACACACACCTATGCATGCTGTGTTCACATTAACCTGACACTCATCTTTCTTGCTATCTGACATGGATCTGCAGAAATTTTCAGATTACACAGCCTTATCTGCTGAAAATTGCCTCAACTTCCCCCCATCTAGTATACATACAGTGCATCTGAATTCCTCCTCTTAGAAATCAGCCTAGTTTAATTTCACATGCAACACTGACAGGGTGTGTGTGGGGGCGTGTGTCAGTCAGACTGGGAGAGGGTTAAATTAGCCATCTAGTGCCCCCTGGTGTACATGAAACAGTGTTGCTCTTTGCATGAATGGTTGTGGAAGTCTTGAGGCATAATTATTTCAATAAAGTCAAAATTATTTAAAGTAAACCAGGAAGAAATGTGATAAGTGTTCATATTAATGTTAGAGAATTATTGTATAACTCATGAATTGATATTTGATCTTAAGGTTTGTTTGGGCTTTGGCAATTATGAGACAATGACATCAATTTGGCTCAAAGCCTCTGAATTTTGCCTTTATGTCCCCTCTTCATGGATTCAAGAAATGGGAGGCAATAGGAATCAATTTTTAAGTGCCTCAACAGAAACTTGGATTGGCTGTGATGCCAGTCATAATTTTCCCTGTAATGTCTAAAGGTTTTATCTAGAGACTGTCTTTATGATACATAGGGCAATGGAGAAGCTGAACGGCTCTATGATGGAGAACTATGCCTTGAAAGTATCCTATATCCCAGATGAGACGGCTGCACCAGAAGGTCCTTCAGCAGGGGGTCGTCGAGGCTTTAATGCCCGTGGACCCCCTCGTTCCAGCTCTCCAGGTCTAGGCGCCCGTCCCAAAGTGCAGTCAGACATCCCGCTGCGTGTGCTGGTCCCCACACAGTTTGTCGGGGCAATCATTGGCAAGGAGGGCGCCACTATCCGCAATATCACCAAACAGACCCACTCAAAGTACGTACACAGAGGTCAGAAATGATGCTGTATGTTTCCTGTGAGCTGTACTCTCTTTTTTTTTTTTTAATTTTTTTTACTTGACTTGGCTTCCAGCATTAGTGAGCTACATTTTATATCCCCCTTGTTACCCCAGGATTGACATCCATAGGAAAGAAAACGCAGGTGCAGCAGAGAAGCCTATTACAATTCACTCCACCCCTGAAGGTTGTTCAAACGCCTGCAGAACAATCATGGAGATCATGCAGAAGGAGGCTGTTGATACAAAGTTGTGAGTTTTTGCTTAGAATGATTTGCTTTTGTTACATTTTTGTGTATTACACTTGTGAAACACTATTCTTGGGGTTAAATGTACCTTTGGCCAAAATAGATTTTCATTTTCTTAAAACCAGTACTAAAATGCTGTCATTTTGTTTCATATGAGGGTTTTGTATACACAGGTTGGTGGCTAGAAGGTTAAGGGCAGCTAATAAAAGAAAATTGTCGATACTTTCCAAAGTAAATTAGCTTTGACAGCTTCTAAATGGAATATAATAGAAGCCTAAATACTTTCTCTCTGATACCCTCATGTAATTCAGGAAAAAATATGCATGGTGGTCAATGGTAAAACAACTTATCTATAAATACCATTTGAATTGAGATGTGAATCATGCATTTGTGTTAACTTGAAACACTACAAAAATCTCCCTGTTAAAAAAAAAAAAAAAAAAAAAAAAAAAAAAAAAAAAAAAAAAAAAAAAACCTAGTGAGGCTCCTAACCCTATATTACATAGTTACCAGATAGCAACAACTAAATCTTGTGATATAAAATCGGTTTACAGTTGTATGTGGGAAAAGTGACTGACTTTTCAACATACAATTCACAAGATCACATGACTAGTCCCTTTGTCTCTTTGACATTTTACATGTGGTCATCATTGTTTGACTTCAAAATGTTTTCATTTATTTCGTTTTCTCAGATTATATCACATTAAGCTTTTTGTTTTCCCTAATATGCTCAAATAGATAGATATAGATAGGTTGCCATAAAGCAGCCGTCACATCTGTAGCCTAAGTTCGGCATTGTACTTCAACATTTTTATAAAGTGAGTTTCTTTACTTGATAAATTTTCTTTTGGAAAAACCTATGTGCTTCATGGTGCCGTTATTATTGCAAGACATTTCTAATTTACACAATGCTAGCACATTAGTCCACATCTATTTATTTTATTTTTTTTTGTTTAGGTGATTAAAAGGATTGTTTCAATAACATGCTCTGTCTTGTGCAGTACTGAGGAGATCCCACTGAAGATCCTTGCACACAACAACTTTGTAGGACGATTAATTGGGAAAGAAGGACGCAACCTGAAGAAAATAGAACAGGACACCGGGACCAAGATCACAATCTCACCGTAAGATTGCTTTACTGATTTCTACTTATATTACCGCCACTAGAAGTCATTGATGGGTTTTAGCAGCTGACGTGTTAAGTCATATTCTCATGCAGTTCTTCTGCATTCTTGTTCTCTCCAGTCTCCAGGACCTCACCCTGTACAACCCAGAGCGGACCATCACAGTAAAAGGTGCAATTGAGGCATGTGCAAGAGCAGAAGAGGAGGTGATGAAGAAGATCAGGGAATCGTATGAGAGTGACATGGCTGCTATGAATGTAAGGGATTACACCAGTCTGGAATTAAGAAAAAAATATTTCACAATCAGTTGAGTCAGTAACAATACTGTATTGACTTTGTTTCCCATTTCTTACTCCAGAAAATAGGTTTTTTACTTATAAACTAGAGCTACAAATTACAACAATTAAATAGATATGGGTTGGACATCATGGACTTTTAAATTAAACAACTTAGGGTTTGTCTTTCTCAGGAGAAAGTGTCAAAAGGTTGATTTTTTTTTTTTTTTTTTTTTTTTTTTTTTTTTTTTTTTTTAATCCCAAAACTTGTTGGGCTGATGTATAACATGTCTGGAGAAGAATTATGACTTAACCCTTCAGCGTGATGTCACTGAGTTCCATGTTGTAGATTTTGGTTGATGGGTGTATTATTAAAATGTTGTTCTTTCTCTCCAGCTCCAGTCCAACCTGATTCCAGGTTTAAACTTGAATGCTTTAGGTCTGTTCCCCAGTGGAACACCAGGCATGGGACCCTCCATGTCCAGTGTCCCACCTCCTGGAGCCCATGGTGGATGCTCATCGTTTGGAGTAAGATAGTCTCTTCTTTCCATGCACTGTACAGTAGCTTTTCCTTCTTCACTACCATTACAGACCAATAATTGGTTAATTTGAATTTTTAAACATGCTTCAGCTCATTGGTCAGGCCAGTAAAAACTATAATTCATTAAAAATAAAAATCTGATATTTAGTCTTAAGCAACTCAGTTTCATGTTTCTTTTTCCCTTTAGTGCAGTCCTTATGGGGGCGAGGGGCCATTTTGGGCTTCTCTGCTGTCGGCGAGCAGCCAGCCACTTGCTGTAAGTCACCCGTCCCAAAGTGCTTTGCACGGCTTGTGGCTGCTCGCTGCGGGATGAGTTGGCAGGGTTTGCTACGTTGAGGATCACCTCCAGTTGCCTCTTTGATCTCTAACCTTTACACAGCCCGCTAATCTGAATGGGGTTCAGTTGTATTTTTTTTTCCCAGTTTGAACATGTTTTATCGTGTTTCTAACAAATATGACACACTTGCACTTGTTTAGGTGAATGTATTTGGAATGGGCAGTATAACATTCTCAGTGCTAAGAGTGGGAGAAGGGCTGCCAAAGCAAGTTGTTGGTGTGCCCTCAGCTGACACACTGACTGGAATATTGGGTACAATCCTAAATCAAGTGGTGATTGTTGTTCCTGTTTAACGATGAAACCACCTCCTTTTGCAAAACTCAAGTCAATCACTCAATCAGATACAAGTGATAAGTTGTAGCAGTTTTCTACAAGGCACATCTAGTAGGCTTTTGTGTTTAATGTCAAAAATGTGAGCTTCCTCATCACATGTCCTTTTTTTTTTTTTTTTTTTTTTTCCCCCCTTTTCTGCTAGAACTAAAACGGAGGCATATGGCAAACCCAGATTGTGTCTTTTTTAAATATGAATTTTAACACTAAGCATGTAAAACTAAAAACATTTGTATCAGAAAGTCACCCAGTGGTTTAGCACGGTTTCCTCCAGGCTGCTGCATTTGCTGCATTACAGATATGGCTGACTGGTGACTCAAAGTGGAGGGCGTGAGCTCCAATGTAGCTTAAAGAATTTAACAGCTTTGCTAGATCCATGGTCTACATTTGTGCATTGGTGGCTGGACATGAGCAAATGGCTTTCACTTCATGGTTTGTATGCTCACCTCTTGGTCACAGAAGTACAAATGTGCTTATACCCAGCAGGGCCACCCGGAGTCAGAGACGGTTCACCTGTTCATCCCTGCGCTTGCAGTGGGAGCCATCATTGGGAAACAGGGTCAGCACATCAAACAGCTGTCACACTTTGCTGGAGCTTCAATCAAGGTGAGTGACAGACAGGCTGGAGTTCCAAATCTCAATGACACGTTGTGGTTCGGGTGATGTCCCACCGTCTCTTGAATGAGTGAAATGGTAAACAAAAGTGAAGGCTGCTGTTTTTTAATTCTAAGTGCATGTCCTCCAGATTGCTCCAGCAGAAGGGATGGATGCCAAACAGCGGATGGTCATAATCGTCGGACCACCAGAGGCTCAGTTCAAGGTGTCGTATGTTCACATTATATATTTATTGAAATAAAAGAATGGAGCCGCATAGGTACATTTCATGGAAGAAACTGTTGGCAATGTCTATTTTGCAGCCAATGTGTTATCATTAGTGTTAAATTTAAATAGGGTCTTCTTGAGCTGCACTTTTGAAATAACACATTTTCCACCAGGGTAAAAGAGCGCAAAAGTAATTGTTGTTCCAACGTGTTCGGCTGCAGGCTCAGTGTCGCATTTTTGGCAAATTGAAGGAAGAGAATTTCTTTGGACCCAAAGAGGAGGTGAAGCTGGAAGCTCACATCAAGGTTCCCTCTTTTGCTGCTGGACGGGTCATTGGAAAGGGTGGGAAAACGGTATGGGTATGATTGATCAGTGCTTGAAATTTGAAAAGCAATCTTTGCATTACCCTTGACGTTTGCTCCAACAAATATCCAATTATCAGAATCTCTATTCATTTTTGTTTCTATTGTGGCTGCAGGTAAATGAGTTGCAGAACCTGACCTGTGCAGAAGTGGTGGTGCCTAGGGACCAGACGCCTGACGAGAATGATCAGGTCATTGTCAAGATCAGCGGACACTTCTTTGCATGCCAGGTGGGTCCCACAAAAAAATGATGTGTAAACTATATCACAGAAAAGCAGAAAGCTGGTTTAGCTCTCCCAAAAGGCACATGATTGAGAAGTAGTCTTTTTTTCAGCCTCTATATAATTAAATAAAAGTTCTTGCAGTAAGACACTTGTGGGAAAACACAGTGCTGATTGTCTTTCATTGCAGCCATACAATTTCCTCAGTCATTTTTAAGCAGGACCAGCAAGGTCTGCCTTATCCCAACTGATCTTATGGTAGTCCAATTATTTAAATATTGGCCATCTTAATTTAATTCAAGAAGATCTTGTTATTAGCTACTACATGCTCGGGGGGAGACTGGGCATAAGGCATCACCTGAGAATATCACAAGATCTTTCATAGGGCTCGTAGCGTTATAGAATCAGGTTTTATCTTATCCCTTTCCTTCCCTGTTGTCTAGCTGGCCCAGAGGAAGATTCAGGAGATCCTGGCCCAGGTGAGAAGGCAACAGCAGCCCAAACCCACGACTGGAGCTCAACCTTCACTGCCCCGCAGAAAGTAAAGCTCCAGTGGAACTGGAGGAATGGTGACTGAATCTGCCAGAAGACTAGAAAGTTTGGACAGATGCAGTAGAGTCCAAGGGGCGAAAAGGACAAGGGGTTGTAATGATCATCTCAGGGCTTAATGGTTATCAGACAAACATCTGCCCCTCGTGGCCAAGAGACCCTACACCTCTTTAACCCCCAACCACCTCACCTCTCTGCATCTCTGTGAGAATGTACTTTTGAGGGTTCCCATCATCACCTGCCCTCACATGTACACAGCCCTCGACCGCTCTCCTCCTCCCCCCATGGGTGTGTTTATAGAAAAAATATATATATACTTTTTCCTCTTTTTACACTAGAAACACAAAGAAGAAATAAGGATCCCCCTTCTATTGCCTCTTTGGTGTGGTACTTCAAACCTGACAAGATGTTTTTGGTTGACTTCAGATTTGACACCTTTTTGTTTTTTTCAGTGTTCAGTTGGTTGGAACTTTCTCATGGGTTTTCTGTGGAAAGGAAAAGGCATTGCTATCAAGGTCCTGGTTGGACCAACAGAGAGGTTCATTTGGGGGGAGGGTTGGCTCAGGTTGGTTGGGCCGTGTTTAGGGGAAAGATTCTTGTTTCAGGACAGGACCCCTGAAAGGGTGGCTTATATTGGGTGTCCTGCCCTTGTAATGATAGTGGCATTTTATAAATTCGGATGCATTTTATAGATAGACCTATATACATAGATGAATATATATTTAGAGGTGAGGGCAGCACCAGGACTGACACTTGGGGAAATAGTGCCGAACTGCTGCTGCCCAGGAAAACCAATTTAATATGCATTTTACTTAACTACCTCAGGATCTAGTACCTCAGAAGAGAAAAGAAAATGATTATATATATATGAAAAAAATGTTCCTTTCTTTTTTATTTTGCTTTTGTGGTATTTTGTATACTTTATAAAGCTGATAGTCTTTGAACATTTTTATTTTTTTAAGAAAATTTAAAATTTGGTCAGCTGCCAACTGACCTTGCCTTCAACTCTGGTGCTTTAGGTGGCATTGTACATGTGTATGTGTGACTTAAGATGATCTTGTACATAGTCTATTTGTACATAACAGCCACAGAGCAAGAGTTGGCGCCCCCTCAGCTGGCAGCTGACAGGAGTATCCAGAGATAATCGCCTCAGTTTTTCCCCAGAGGGTCCACCATCTTCTGAAAAAAGTACAAAACTAAGACATGCAAGTAATGCCAACCGTACATAATTGCAGCAATGCTATTTAGTTTTGGGATTGACATTGTTATTCATAATGGTACTTTAATTTGTCAAATAATCCCCTTTTCGCCTTCCTAGGAGGGCTGTGGTCAGGGCTGTGCAGAGTGGATTGTAATGTTCCCCCTCTGTAGCCGCCCTCAAGTTAGCAGAGCGTCTGATTTTTGTCTGTTCTGTTCCCAGACCATCTGCCACCACCTTGACAATAGTGTCTTAGCAAGGTCCCAGCCCAACTAGGTTTTTCATCGAGCACGCCTTGTCAGTTCAGAGTGGTCCTTGTAGCTAGGCCATCAATGTTAATGTTGTTCACTGCATGGTAGGGTAGGGTAGGGAGAGTCGCACTGATGGATGCATTTTGTTTTTCTATAGCAAAAATCATTTAAAACAAAGACATTCTCTGTAACCCACAACTGTATATGTTTCAATTTGTTGTTCATACATGGAAAAGCTCAAAAAGGCACACAAAATACTGAATAGGACCCTGACCGGGTGGTAAGAAAAGAGGAAAGAAATCCAAAACTTAAATGGACAGTTTATTTCATTTGTCTCTTCTTGCCGAATGTAGATATGTTGATTGTGGTAAAAGTGCTTGAGTGTATCCATGCTTTCACAGTAGAACGCCGTCTACCTCAGCTGAGGGGGTTGGGGGTTATTGTGGCACTAGGCCCCCCACCCTGCCCCCACTGAGCGCCAGCGCACACTGATACCTCAGTCCTCCAGAACACTTCTTTCTACATGGGTGTGCCAATCCTAACACCGCGCTTTAACTGAGGGGCACAAGTGATACTTAAAATTATCCCTGACACCTCCCAATTCCCTGCTTCCTTCCTGCCAAACCACTTCCCTATCTCTTCCCCTCCTCCGCAGTTTATTTTGATCTACCTCTTTAGACATGTATTTGAAGTAGAGGCATTCTTCTATTTGTTAGAATTTAGCCCCCCACCCGCCCCTTCTGTACGCCTCCCCGTGCTTCCTCAGATATAAATAAAAACTTAAAGTAAAATTTATCGCTTTAGAATTTGAGAGAATAATCGAAAGTGATCAAAAAGTTTCATTTTCCAGTGTTTATATATACTCTTTTTGGCTAAATTGAAATCCTCAAACAATGGGTTTTTCTTTCTGCTTACTATTTTGGTGGTGTGGCTTACATGTATTTGAACTTATTTTTTTTTTTTTTTGTGGGGGGGAAAAGGTCAAATCATGTGTTTGATGTAGCCTTCAATAGTTTAAAATGAGAAAATACATTTTTTTAAGGGCCTCCTTTTTTTTTTTTTTTTTTTTTTTTTTTTTTTGTAAAACTACATAATGGATAAAAGTCCTGTCTAACCTTTTTGTCTTTCACAAATGCTACACACACTTGCTGATTTGGTAGCTGTTTTCTTCTGTTAGCATTTCTTGGCTGTGTAATGTGGAACATCCTCTTGGTATGGGACAGATTTGAGGGACTGGGTCTCTGAATTTTTTTTTGTTTTTTTTCCTCTCCCCCTTTTTACTGAAAAGTGATCCAACTTCAGCATTATATTCCCTCTTCCCCCTCTAATGCGTGTGCCCCTTCACCCCCCTCTCACACAGCTCCACTTGTCAAATGCCTCTGAATAAAAAAAATAAAAAAAAAAAATTGTTGTCTGTCCTTACCCCCCTCCCTGTTTTGCAGGTGTAACAAGGCTTTGTTCTAATTTTATTTGGGGGCAACCTTAGTTTTTCCCCATTGTTCCATGCAGATGCCATCTTTGTTAGTTGACCTTTCAGCAAAAGGCTGCCTTGTGAAAAAGAGTGTGGCCAAGTAGTAACTGGGCACCTATGGAACTTATTTGTGAGTCAGTTTTATCAAATTGTTCTACAAATAACCATAATTGTGTGCCCTTATATTCCACAGGGTCATATTTTCTTCTGTCACATGCACCTGTAGTAAAGACTTGATGGTGTTCTAGAACAAAGTTTTAGCTCGTTCATTGAAAAGGAGTGCAAATTGTAAATACTTTGTTTCTTGGACTGGAAAGGATGAGTAGGAACAGTAGTCTTTTATTGGTCTTAATGTGAAACAAGCTAAAGTAACAGCCCTCTGTAAATATTAAGTCATAGTGTGACTTAACAGTATATAGTCTTATCCTTTCAGTGCTCCAGTGTTGTGACTGCTGATGATAAACTTAAATATGAGATGAGAGATGGCTATTTTGTTTCAATTTTAACCTTGATTTGAAATGGATGTGACTGGTAAAAATGTATTTCTTTGAGCTTTCTGTGAATATACATTCAGACCGACTTAGACGTGGCAGGTGGAAAATGAATACATCTTTATTACAGGATGAGGTGTTTTCTAAAGAGCTTGCAAGGGATCTATCTTCATTTTTTGAAATTAATATGGGCAGTACAGATAGCGTGGCTATGGTGTGGGAAGCATCTAAAGCGTACATTAGGGGTAAAATGATTGCTAATACTTCAAAAAGAAAAAAAGAGCAAAATGATCGTATTAAAAAATTGGAAGCAGAACTCAATAGTATGGAAAAAGATCTGGCTAGACATTATTCTGAAAGTTTATTTAAAAACATTTGCAAATGTAAATTTCAAATTCATGATATTTTCAATAAAAAAGCAGAATATGCTATGTTCAGACTTAAAACAAAGTTCTATGAGTCAGGGGAAAAGACTGGCAGACTCTTGGCCAGACAGCTTAAGGAACAGAACTCTGCCTATACTATTCCAGCAATAAGAGCAGGAGGCTCTCTTATAACATCTTCTAAAGGTATTAATGATGTCTTTAAAGACTTCTATGAGAACCTGTATAGCTCATCTGGTGCTATGGATGAGACATCAGCTCAAGATTTTTTCTCAAACATAAAGCTGCCAACTCTGTCTTCTGATCAGGTGGCTCTTCTTGATGCGTCAGTAACCCAAGAAGAGGTCAAAACTGCCATTTTATCCATGAATACAGGGAAATCACCAGGATCTGATGGGTTTCCTGTGGAGTATTACAAAGAATATATTGACATAATTGCTCCAATATTGACTATGGTGTTTGAAGAAGCATTCCAAAGCAGCTCACTTCCACCATCTCTTAATGAAGCTCTAATATCTCTGATACCTAAAAAGGGGAGAGATCATGCAGATCCTGCGAACTTTAGACCCATCAGCCTCATCAATGTAGACAGTAAGATTTTAGCTAAGGTACTGGCCCTAAGACTTGAAACAACCTTACCACACATCATTCATACAGATCAAGTAGGCTTTATAAAGGGTAGGTCTTCTACCGACAATCAGAGAAGACTTATGCACTTGATATGGTTAAATGCCTCTAGTACAGCGCCGGTGGCTGCTGTCTCGCTTGACGCTGAGAAGGCCTTTGACAGGGTCGAGTGGGATTTTTTACACTCGGCCCTGTCGAGGTTTGGTTTTGGCTCTGGTTTTGCAAAATGGATTAAAATTATATACAGTAAACCTAAAGCATCGGTCTTGACAAATGGCCTTATTTCATCTCTTTTTGATCTTTCTAGAGGAACGCGACAGGGATGCCCCCTGTCGCCTCTCTTGTTCACCGTAGCACTGGAACCCCTTGCGGTGGCTATAAGGGCGAATCCTGCTATTAAAGGGGTAGATGGTGGGGGGGCTGAACACAAATTAATGCTATATGCCGATGATATTCTTTTCCTTACCAGTGACCCTAACAGATCTTTACCTGCACTAATGAACACCATTGATAAGTATTCTAAACTGTCTGGTTACCAAGTTAACTGGACTAAATCAGAGGCAATGCCCATATCTAAGCACTGTCACCCACAAATGCTAACACAGTATAATTTCAGATGGATTCCCAAAGGCATGATTTATCTGGGTATTAAATTAACCTCTGAGATTGGTGAGATGGCAGCACTGAATTTTGAGCCTCTCCTTCAAAACATTAAAACAAGCTTGGGAAAATGGGGAAAGTTGAATTTGAGCCTCTGGGGAAAGATAAATGTTGTCAAAATGGTAATAGCGCCACAATTCAATTATATATCTATGATGTTGCCACTTACTAAACCTGACCACATTTTTAAACAATATGAAAGTATAATCAGAGACTTTCTATGGGCAGGAAGAAAGCCCAGATTTAAATGGAGTAAAATGTGTGCGCCCAAAGAGAAAGGAGGGCTTGGTCTTCCAGATGTTAGACTGTATAGTTTGTCATTTGAGATGGCCAAGATAATCAATCACTGGAGGGGAATGGAGTCTGGATTAGTGTGGGCTAATATAGAGAAAAACCTGGCAGCACCATTTCAGCCAATACATGTCCTGTCGCAGTGTTTAAAAACTAAAGGAAAAGACACTAACCCAGTTATTAGGCATTCTCAGGAGGTTTGGGCGAAAGTTCACAAAATGCATAAGATTTCCCATTTCAAACAACTGTACGCTTCACTCTGGCTCAACCCAGAGGTAAAGATTGGGAAGCAGAAGGTTTTTTGGAAAAGCTGGCTTGACAAGGGCATACATACTGTAAAGGATCTCTTCAAAGAAGGCACATTTATGTCATTTCATGAACTTGTTCAACAGTACCAGTTGGGGGAAAAAGGTGATTTCTGGAAATACCTACAAATTAGACATTGCATAATTAAAAAAGTTCAGTCAGAGAGGCTAACCAACCCAATAACTGATTATCTAGACAATCCTTTTAGTCACAAGGCATCAACATTCTATAAAAACTCAATTTATATGATCAGCAGTATATGTGATAATTTGAGAATAATCTGGCAGAGAGACCTTAATTGTGAAATTAGTAAGGATTCATGGAGTCAAATCATAGCACAAAATGGCAAATACGTCAAGGATGCTAGAGGGAAATTTATCCAGTATAAAATTCTGCACCGGTATTATTGGACACCTTGTAGGCTTTTCAAAATAGGTCTAACAAATAATAATTCATGCTGGAAGTGTGCAAAAGAAGTGGGAACTTTTCTGCATCTCCTATGGGAATGCCCTATGGTTGAGCCATTTTGGCAGAGTGTACTTAAATATCTGGAGGCATGGGCGGGAGTATCCCTGCCAGTATCCCCACGTTTATGTCTTTTGGGGGATGAAACAGAGACTCCAATCTTGACAAAAAGTGCATTTTCAGTTTTGATGGTGGGGATAGCTTCAGCCGCCAGAATCATATTAAGGCACTGGAAATCATCCACATGTCCAACACTTCAAGAGTGGAAAATCTTAATTAGTGAGACCACATCTTATGAGGTTATGTTAGCGAGAGTAAGGGGTAAAGGTCCTGTGGAACTGGGAATTTGGGATTATTTCATGGAACACCTTACCTCGAACTAGAACCATGATTGTATTTCTGTTGTAATATTGGTATTTCTACAATATATTTTTATTTGTATGTATAATATCATTATTCTATTTGATCTATTTTATGTTGTGGATCACATTTTGACAGGGACTACATAGACCTTTAACAAATATGTCTTTCTGTTGCTGACCCTCTTCTCTTTATTCTTTATATGTACCACCATGAGCTTTTACTATGTGTGTTTAAATAAAAATTTGAATTACAAAAAAAAAAAAAATGTATTTCTGCCAGCCTTTTTGAACTGCTCTGCAGGTCTCTCGCTATTATGCAGAATTAACTTTAGCCTAAAAAATTCAAACTGACGAAGAAATTGCAACAGAACTGGTGGATGGTTCGTTAGTTCATAGCCTTTATTAGGGTCTTCATGTCAAGTTCCCAGTGAATTTAAAGTACAACTTAACTATTTCAATTCCGTATGATTAGGGGGAGGGGATAACTGATACATGTAGAATCAGCTAAAGTAGATATTTTTTTTTATATTGGTAAAGGAATCTCAACTGTATACTTAACTGTGAATTAATATTACACGATAATGCACAATATTGTAAAGCAGTTCTTGGCAAATAGTTGGCAAACATTTTTGTATGATAAAGTAAGGACCACTTTCAGAAAAAGCAGAGCCTCAATTAGACATTTTGAATAAATCATCCTCCCAAGTCATACTGCAATACCATTATCTGTTTGCTTGTGCCAACATAAACAGCTTAAATGGTGACACAGACAAGACACAAGTATTATTTACTAATATTTTCTTACACATATGATTTTATTTTTTATTATTTTGACTCTTGAATGTTCAGCCATTGCTTAGCTTGTATTAAGGTTAAGGACACTAGGACATGGCTTCAGGCACCAACAGAAAGCCTACACAGGGCGTCTGTCAGGCAGCAGGTGGTGACTCTCCTCAGTAGAAGGGAACAGGGCTTCCCTCAGGCGCATCATGCGGCCATCAACCCCAGCGTGGACACTGGCATCTTCCACTAGTGATCTACGTATGGGCTGGTACACCTTGTAGCGCCTGGGAGAGGAAAAAGGAAGACAAAACTAAGTATGAAATAGGATGATAGAAGTGAAGGAAGTATTTGTGTTGATAAAACATTAGCATTGAAGGTATTGCTTCTAGCAAAGCTGTACACCTTTGGTATAAATATGCTTTAGAGCACTGCTTACCTGTAAACTAGGTAGGCAATGAATGCAAAGACAGCCGCCATCACGGCACTTGCAGAGAGGATCACCTCTGCAGAGTGGGGAAGTTTGGTCACTATGGGGAATGAGAACAGTGTACAATATGAATATATATTCTAAATATATTCCTTTTAATTTAGAAATATATCACATATGGCTGACATAGCTCTATTAGGCACAGGAGCATATTTTTTTCTACTGTATGTCTACTAAAAAATAAAGATTTTCATTACATTGTAAAGATTTTTGAACCAGATTACATCTCACTGCAATCAGCCATAGGAGGACAGACTGTTTATCGGCTTTACACAAAGGAAGCATGTTAAAAACCAATAGTGTGGACATGTACGGAAGATGAAAACACTGCTCTGTACATGTTTTGTGTAACTGACCAGGTGCATCTTGGGACTTATTGATGGTTACGGTGGTGCTGCCCAGAGCCAGGCTGCTGGAATCCTCCAGGGTGATGTTGACACAGTAGGTGCCTGGCTCCTGAAATGTCCGCCTGAGACGCACCTCACAGGCTGATGACGGAGGCACATCGTCGCACATGATGTTATGCACTGTGGTACAGCTGGGGTCTGACACAATAGTGCAGGCTGAAGTGGGGACGCTAAGAACAGATGAGTGAGGAAATCATATTTTCAGCTTTGAATCTTTTTCTTAACAAGTCATTTACATCCAAGAAATTTCTTGGTACTTTACTCTTGCCATTTTCTCAGTTGAAATATTTACATTTCCATGTTTTTTTTTATTAGGCTTAGCATGGCTTTTGGTCCAATTGCACCTAGTTAGAGCAGTAGCAGCAATGCAGTCGGCCTTCTCATACACTCACTCTAAAAAAACTCTCCTCATTACCAAAATGCCTACTAATTGGCCTAGTGCTTTTGGATCTCTTCCACTTCTGGAGTCGGTCAGATAAATGAAAGAAAGGGTTAGATATGTGGATCCAAGGTTGGTTACTATTAACTTCTACTACTGTTGTGAAATCGCAACCAGATCAATTTCTAAAATGCTTGTGTGTCCAGCCAGGTTTTATTGACAGAGGAGGGCAGACCATAACAGAATAAAGTATGTGGTCTTATTTTACGGTTAGTGTGTTGTGTTAGCAGGAAAATCAAGGTCTAAATATTTACACACAAACACTCAAATGTTTTTTTTTTCTTTACAGAAAGGCTACCTTAATTATAAAATACTAGTAAAACTTAAAAATAATGCTAAATGTACCTGCCCAAACATTTCACTACAAAACTAATGTCAGTGTTGGTCTCCCTGGCCTCAGATATATCCAGAATGCGGCTGTTTAATTGGCTGTCCAATGTGTGCTTGGGCTCTGTGGAAAAAAAACAGATTAATGCTGTTAGTTGGATATTGGAAATTTTATCAATTTTGTATTTGTATTCTGTACATAACATTCGATCGATTTGAACCGCTTCCTCCCACCTACCAATAATGCTGATGTTACCAGTGAAGGTCCCATAGACATAGCGGAAACACTCATTGCTTTTGACTGGGCGCCTGCTGCGGAGCCAGGCCAGAGCAGACTCTGGGGTCACGCTGGCATCGATAGTGGGGAGGGACTCCGTGGTCGGCACTAGCATTGTTGTGGTAGATGGCACTGAGAACAGGGAACAATATGCACGATATGACCTCATTGGAGAAGTGTGTATGTAAAAAAAAACAAAAAAACAACCTGATAAGCTTTTATTCAAATTCATGCAGCAACACGAAGTGCAAATGAGTGCAAACTCACTGTGTGTTGTCTCCATCTTGATAGCATGAGTAGCAGGTGGAGGTGTGGGGGCTCCTGAATGAAAAGACACAAGAAGACAGATATGACCATCACAGATACTGTGCATTTTATGTACCCTATTTCTTCATGTTGATCTGCTTGGGAAAAGTATTTTTTTTGCCATTTTTTGACATAATGAATTTAGTGTCTCACTCCATCTTAAGAAAGGGTTACATTAAATCCTTCACCTTTAGTGGTATGCAGATAGCTTTGGTTGTAGTTTTGAAATATTAACCTCTTCAAAAGTTTTATAAATCGTAAAAGTATTTTACAGAAATGTGTTTAACTGAATACATTTAGAAATGTATTCATTACTTTCTCAAAAATATTTTGAAAAACTTTTGAGGACACCTAACTTGAGCACATGATGACACTCAGGGCAAACCAAGACGTGAGGGATATCTTATACTATTAAAGTACCTTTATGTCCATGTATACTACATATGGACTAGTTTGAACATTTTGGTAAATATATTATTACATGGTACATGGTACCACGTGGCGATGCTGGATGGCAGAATTTATGACGAGCCTTCATACTAAATTAAGCTGAGTTAAGAGTTTCCAAGTTGTAGCTTTATATTTATGAGACAGATGTTGAGTGGTATTGATTTTCTCATCTCACTATCAGAAACACATTGTATAAAATTGTCTAGGCACCCCCTAGTGGAAACTTATATGAAAATGAAAGTAAATTGTTTACATGAGAAATTAGGAACATACTAACAAAATGCTTTGTAATGCTTTGTAATTACATGTACATTATGTATATCTTTATGAATGTCTCAGGCTGTTACTTGTGGGAGCCAGTGATGGTGAATGCTTTGCAGTCGTTGGAGCACCAGGGGGCGGACATTCAACACGGAATGCAGCCTCCACCACCAGCTTCACACTCCTGGCGCCCAGCGTGCCATAGTTGTGTGTGGTCACTTCGCGGTGTGTTACCAGCTGGTTGCCATCTCTAAAGTCCCAGATGTAGTCAATGGTGGCAGCGGTTTTGAGGTAGCCGCTGGGGTCATGTAGCTGTACGTTGAAGACCACATCTTCCCCACGGAAGAACACATTGCTGGACTCATTGGCCGCGGCCTTCTGGGAGATGTCAACGGCCACTGGGATCTTATCTAAGAGTTGTAAAAGGAAGTCATAAATAATCAATGACAATTCTACTTGTGTTGGGATCAGCCTATTTTCTGAACCACGTCGACAAGTTATTTGTTGTCTCCACCTGTAATGAAAAAAACATGGTTGTCCATGGTGAGAGGGCTGTACTTCCTGCGCTCACGTTTCCGGTAGACCATAACCTCCATGACCTCTGCGCCTATAGGGAGGGTGCTGGTGTTGAGGGTTAAAGTAGAGGAGGAGCCATCACAGGTCTCGTAGTACTGGCCTAGAACAAACAGAATAATCAAAAACACAAAGGAGCCAGCTTGAGGAAGGATTTTCTTCTTTCTGCATGTGTAAATTGTTTTAAACTCTTACCCATGCAGTGCCACACATAGACATAACCCTTGCGTCTCCAGTCATTGCTCTGAGGGAAAGGCTTTCCATCAGGGAATACGTTACATTTTGTTGTGTCTACACATTTTGCAAAGCCATAGTCATCCAACCAGGAAGTCCAATTGTACACATAGCCGGTGCGCACCTGACCATTTTCTGTTCACAGAGGAAGAAAGGGAGTAAAAGTATGTGTTATTTTTCATTCACTATGGTATTCATGGTGAATATAGTGTGATGTCATATAAGTTAAGGCCTGGTTTTGCTTCGTGGCAGCACCTAAGGCCTCCACCTCCATACCAGTCTGACAGTGTTCATCCCATATAAGGTTCCCGCTGGCATCCTCCTTCTGGCATGGAGGATACTCCAGCTTTGCAGTGAAGGAGATGGACGAACCGTTGAGAGCCGGGCTGTCGCTGGTCAGACGGACCTTGGCTTTGGCTGCAGAGGGGTGGACATTCCAAGTTAACAACTTCACATGTAATTAGAAAAATTCACTGTAAAAAAGATTACTTAACTCACTTTTTCCCCGTGTGAGTTCTTTGGGCTTTGGAAATGGTGGGTAGAGAAAATCATCCCATGGGTTGCTGTCCGGATCCCAGCCAGGGATGGGTGGGATCGGAAATGGAATTGGAAATGGAAACTTTTTTTCTATGTCATGCTTGTGTTCAAACATGTCAGCATATGCTGGAGAAAGAAAAGGTGTTCGATTAGTTAAAGAAATATATTTAACAGGCTATTGAATTGCTCTGTTTTGTATTAGTGTTTTTATATGAATAGATATAAATAGACTTCAAGTCTATATTTATTTATTTAAGATAAATTATCTGAACTTGACAAAATATCTCTAATAAATCTGTAAACTTGTGTTTAACCCCATGTCTATAGCCTGAGTGATATATCTAATTATCAAATACTGTTGTCAGGGGAAAACAACAAATTCTATCGCAATCTAAGCATATACAATTTAAAATATACGTGTAGCCTAAAGTATAGTATTTTTTATTATTTTTTTTTTACTTTTTCCCGGTATTCTTACACCTTTCTTTGATATGACCCCAGCTGCACATTCTTAATCAATTAGGTTTTGTAAAAAACATTTACTGTAAGTTCAGATATATTCGCTGTTTATGAATGTTGAATTGTTTGGCAAATGTATTAACTGAATGTCTGTTATCCAGCCTCAGTGTGACTGAAGAGTGGAAAGAGCCACAGCTGGACACACGCCTTAATTAGACTCATGGGACTTGAAGTCAGTTATTAGCTTATACAAAAACACAATTTGCGCATATATATATGCGCAAATGTGTATATATATATATATATATATATATATATATATATATATATATATATATATATATATATATATATATATATATATATATATATATATATATATATATATATATATATATATATTTTATACTCAATGACGCGATGTTCTTCCAATCGGAGCCGATAATCAAGCAGCACATTGTGAAAATTATAAAACTTACTTAGTAATAGAAATGCTGTATATAAATAAATATTTATACAAGTATTAAAGTTTCAAGCACTTACTTTTGACTCCATCCGCTTGATTTAAAAAGCAGGCGAAGGCTAGAAGAACGATGCATTTCAAAGTTCCCATGTCCAAAAATCAAAAGGGGAAATTTTAGTAGTACATAAATACACACGTTTTATAAAAAGTAGCCCGTCCACCTCCTGGAAAAGTGTCTCCGCACCGACAGAGCTCGTCCCGCACTCTGCCAATCCTTCGTCCTGTTTGTCCTGATGTGGGATAATTCAATCTGGGGCCGCTGAGCGCACTAACATGTGATGTCGCCTAACAAGACGCATCTCATCCCTCATTAGTGTCCTGGACGCAGGGAACTCACGAGAGAAACGTCGTCTCCTTACTTCCCCGAACTCTCTTTGATAATAAATGATTAAGGTTTTTTTTTTTTTTAATTCCAGGAGAAGGTGTATTAAATCACATCCCGTGTTTATTTGTCCATCGATTAAGTATCAAACGTTTATAGACGGATGTCCATATTTTTCTTTTAAATGTTACTTACTGCTGCAGTGCATTGTCGACGATAACTTTTATTTCTTTTGCTAATTTAGCCCATCATCTTTGTTATCGAGGGTGGGTTTTTATTTGATTTAACTGTGTTTTATTTTCTATCCAAATAGAGATAATTTTATACAGAATTTGATAAAATTGTGATGTTTCCAATTTTATTCGACTCAGTTTGATCTATTTTCAAACAGAGAAAGGTGTGGAGTCGATATAAATGTGCTGACTACATGTTTGAATTCGTCGAATCCTATTAGAATTATTACTATGATTAGAAAAAACGGTTATAATAGTTTTTATTTTTTAAGGAAATTGTGGATTGGACGCTTCCTAACGTTAAATGACCACGTGTGGCAGCTAAATACATCACAGTAAGTTTTCTAATTATAATAATAATGGTAATAATAATAGTAATTTAGGGTAATACACTTGAGCTACTTCCTGATGAGAAGCCTCAATGCGAAAAGCAGAAGGCTCATATAACCTACAGCATCCAACATATAATTAAGATATTTTTTGTCGCTATAATACCTGTCACAAGGAAAGATTGGAATTACTCACGTATCATTTAAGATTAAATGTTTCTTTTTTTGTAAAAAAGAAAAAAAAAGAATGGGTAAATTTGCTTTGATAATTCTTGTAACAAAAAACGTAATTCTTTACTGCGTGGAAATGATTTCCTCCCAACGTATTAAACAGTACGTAGTAAAAGGGAAGCAATTTATTCCACGATGAGATATCAGAAAATTATATGAATAATTTGCAGTCGATTCTATTCAATCCAAAGAAAGGGAATAAATTGTCATCTCCGAAGCAAACAGGACTTCATATTTAGCATAGAATAAATTGAAATCCCCTGACTTATTGGTAAAAGGATGTCAGGAATTAAGCCAAAATAAGATTTCTGAAATACAAACCCAATACATTCCCTTTGGAGGTGAGGTTATTCATGAGGTTTCCGTGCCATAAGGCGAAATGTTTTGGCATGTCTCTGGGGCAACAGTACATGACTGAATAATGATAATCCAATTAAATCATTTCCAAAAAAATCAAGATTACGTCGGTCCAGTTGTTTGCGCATAGCACAGCCTACATATTAGGCTGCACAGCCTACATACTAAAGATCCGTAATAATATCGCAGCCTTAGTAACTTTCATTGTTGGTACTCCGCTGATACTTATATTTCACCAATATTTCATCAGCTAAATACACAAAACACCTACAACAGAGAAAAACAATTCCTGAAACCACATTGATCACATGGTTTGAGTACATAGGCATATTGAAACGATGTGAATGAAACATTCTACCTTCATGACACCTTAGCCTCTGATGGTGATGCCGCTAAAAGAATTCAATGCGATTGCTTTATTTATTTATTTACTTCATTTTTTTGTCAAAAAACAAATAAATATGAAATGTAGGAGAAAAACAGGTCGGGGAATATAAATACATGTCATCGCTCAGCAGGGGGCAGCACCAAGCCGCAGCTTCTCACCTATAACAAATAAACTCTGGCTCTCAAATTATATTTTCTATCATTGACAGAACTAACATCATTCAATGACAAGAATGAAAAGAATGAGCTAATTATCGAATTAGTAACAATAATATTTATGATAAAGATCTTCGGAAGTACGTTTTCTGAAGTAATTCAATAGTATGCAAATAAAGCTAATTGAATTGAACTAAATTGAATCACAGGATAAAACAAATAGAAGCCATCAGAACATAAAGTAACAAACAGATGAAACAAATGAATGATTA
This sequence comes from Eupleurogrammus muticus, assembly GCA_036785175.1. Taxonomy (NCBI): domain Eukaryota; kingdom Metazoa; phylum Chordata; class Actinopteri; order Scombriformes; family Trichiuridae; genus Eupleurogrammus; species Eupleurogrammus muticus. Next base: position 1,659,322 of record JAYKQN010000020.1, on the reverse strand, counting down.
GACATGAGTGTAGCTACATCTGAAGATTTTGGGAGGTTCACATGTGTACATATATACATTTGTTGTTCTTATTTGCAACATAACATGATGTTGCAATCATTCTCTCTCTCTCTCTCTCTCTCTCTCTCTGTATATGTAGCCCACATGCTCTTTTTGTTTTCCAGGCATTTTCCGGTATAACACATCTCTGGTTGTAAAACAAATTTCAGTTAATGGAGCAGAATAGCATCATGCAGCCAACTGTCTGTCTGCCTGTCTGTCTCACTGTTCCCTCCCCCATGTGTGTGTGAGGAGGGAAGGATGCATACGAGTCCTACCCTTCTCATTTACAGCTCTGGCTCCTCATTGGATAGAGGAATGCAGCCAACATTCCTACAAATGTGTGTGTGTGTGTGTGTGTGTGTGTGTGTGTGTGTCTGTGTGTGGGACTGGAGATCCTCCCGCCCCTGTGTGTGCATGTGTATCCGTGTTCTTTCTGTGTTTATGTGCTTGTCTGAAAATGTACTGGCAGTGGAAACTTAGATTCAGTGTGTGTGTGTGTGTGTGTGTGTGTGTGTTTTGGCTGCAGAATGACATAAGGGAGTGTTCACTTGTGCAGCACTGGAAACACATGAAGACCTTTCCTTTTCAATCCTGTACCTCACTATTCCCACAAGAACAGAGGAGTCAGGAGCCGGTCATTCCTGTCTCCCTCTCTGTTTACTTTATGCCTCTCTTTCATGTCCTCCTCTCTTTCTTGACTAACTTTTCAATCTGTCCCTCCAGGTGCCCACCCCCAACCTCACCTACTTTAATCATAATCATCAGAAGCCATTCTGCCCTGTCATCCTGAGCTCTCTGTTATCCTGAGCTGAGCAGAGGGGAGGTTGATGTGACCTGTGCATAACAGAACCAAGGCAGGAGGCCGCTAATCCACCAGTCACTCAGGATTGTTTGCAGTAATCACAGGGGCCCGCCAGACAGTCACCACCACCACCACCAGGACTGGTTTCAAAGCTCAACAGGTTGTGCTTGCATGCAGTGGTCTTTCACAGCTCACCAGTCTGCCATTACACAGAGCAGAGCTTGTGAGTGAACTCGCGCACAAAGGTCCTCACTCTAAGTGATGTGGTGAAGAAAACTTGGGCACAATGACCTACTGTTAAGGTTACTTGGAACAATGTTTGCCTTTAAGGGGAATCAGCCTTAAATGTGCCCTCTTTTTCCACTGAAAACACTCAATACTTAGTTTCCATTATAAACCGCTTTTCCATAACCTGATGCCATTTTTTTTTTCTAAATTCATTGATACAATTGAAAGCAAAACAAAAAAGTTTCCACATCTCCTCCAAAGTACTCAAAACCGGGACGGGTCCATTCACGACGAAAACCGTAGCTTGCCAAGACCTCTGCTCGGAGAGAACCGGAGGAGCAGACGGACAGACGGGTCATGGGACCGCGGGGCCAGCAGCCAGCTGGCCGGAAAACAAAAAGGGGGGGGGGAGGCAGAGAGAGAGAGAGACCGAGTAATAGAAACTTTTTGGAGCGTGTGACGCCTTCACCAGAGCGGAGTCCTCTCCGGAGGAATAAACTGTACATTCCGCTTCCCAATTGTGTGTTTATTTTTGATTTATTGTTGGGGGAAAACAACAAAAACATTGCTTTGGTAAAATTAGGCTTTTTTCTTTCCTCCAATAACAACACATTCCAGAACTAAAATTTTGATATTATATAACAGTAGTAAACATGGTCGCCTATTATTTACTGTAATCCCTGCTACATCTGAGCTGTTTGTGATAATCGGCTCCTCCAGCAGGTGTAGGTGGAACAGGTGAATGCGTCAGGTGCGCCCTGAAAGCCTTTATTTATGGGCTCTGGTTTGACGCGGGTTCTAGGACCGCGGGAAGCAAAAAGCCGGCGCACCTCCACCAGTCAGAAGTTGAGGGATTGTCTTCAACCCCCCCCCCCCCCTCCCCCAAGGACTGTTGCCTCATGGATGCAGCTCTGCCTCGTCAAGGTGATACGCTGATTCTGTTTTTCGGGTAATCTCCGCCACTTCGAAGTTGAGGCGACATGGGGAAGTGGCTGCAGCGCGGGGAGAACTTCTAAGCACCGTCAGTTTCTCTCTCTCCTCACTATGAGGCTGTGGGGCAGAGTTGCCCGTAGGAGGATGCTCTATCTCTGGCTGTTCGGGTTCGCCTTGGTCACACTCGCGCTCTCGGACCTGTTCAGCCGGGACCGGAATCAGAACCCTGGTCCCCCGCCGCGACCCCAGCAGCGGGTCCTCAGTCCGTCGGACTTGAACGTCTTCTCGGACTCCCGGGATCCCGCGTTGGAGTTCGTCGTGGACCTCGCCCCGTTGGGCTCCCTGCAGGAAGATCAGCTTTTGTTCGTGCGTTCGACGCAGGGCACCAAGAAGCCGCCGCAGAAGAAGGGCAGCTACAAGGTGCTGCTGCCGGTAACAAACAAGGACACGACGGCACCCCCGGAGGGTCCGTACAGTGATTCGGAACTGTCTGCGGTGCACAAGTACGGTTTCAACGAGGTGGTCAGCGAGAAGATCTCTCTGCGCCGCCGGATCCCCGAGACGCGCCATCCCAAGTGAGTGCGGGGACGCGTAAATGTGACATCTTTTGTAGTGGAATGCGTCGGAGTTGTTGCGTTTTGACCGTATGTGATTGCCCCCCCCCCCCCCCCCCCCCCCATCACACAGGTGTCTAGCGGGCCAGTACAGCGAGTCGCTGCCGTCCGCCAGTGTTGTAATCTGTTTCCATGACGAGGCTTGGTCCACGCTGCTGCGCACGGTGCACAGCGTACTGGACACTGCGCCCAAACAGCACCTGCGGGAGGTCCTGCTAGTCGACGACCTGAGCCAACACGGTACTGGTTTCTGCGCCTTACCCCCTCCTCCCCCGCGTTCAGACAGAATCTCTCATCTTGCCTCTCATTTCCTGCCTCCGTTCAATTCTCAGGTCACCTGAAGAGCGAGCTGATCGATTATGTGGCGCATCTGGACGGGGTGCGTTTGATTCGCAGCGCCAAGCGCCTCGGGGTGGGGGGGTGCCGTAGTCTGGGTGCTGCCAGGGCTGCAGGAGAGGTGCTGGTATTCATGGACTCCCACTGTGAGTGCCAGAGGGGCTGGTTGGAACCGCTGCTGGAGCGAGTGGCCCAGGACAGGTAGTCTACTCCTGTGAGAATAATGAACACATGTTACACAGTTGCACGGACATCTTGTTCTTCTGGCTAAACGCATAAAACACTAGATGAACAGTGCTTTGTGGCAGTTTGGAGAATAATAAAGACATAGACAATAGGGTTGCAACTAAACAATTATATAGATAGTTATTAATCTATTGATTATTGAAGTGATTAATAAATTAGTTTGTTTAGTTCATAAAATGGTATAAAATGTAGATCATTGTTTCCCAAAGCTGAAGATTCAACTTAATTTTTTTGTCCTGACCAACAGTCCACACTCAAAGATCATCAACTATACCATTATAGAAGATCAATCAGTTGTTTTTCTATATATATTCATAAAAAATGTAAAATCAACCTAAAATGTATTTTTGTCAAGACCAACCATCTGAAACCCAAAGATTGTAGTTTATTATTATAAAAGAATGAAGAAACCAGTAAATAATCAGAATTGAGTAGCGAGAAAGGCAAATATACTCAAATTGATTTATTGAACATCAAAACAGTTGGCAATTCATGTGTAGTTGGAAAGTTGGAATCAATGAATCGCGGCTATTGTAGACAAACATCTTGCCTTTCTGTTCTGCAGTTTTTACAGAAACACTTGAGAAGTATGAAGTGGGTTTATACTTATTGGTTGTCCTCAGTCATTAGGAAGGATACATGTGCTGCTGTGAAAATCCAAAGCGTGGCTTTAATTAGACTAGGTAACTGGTCTGAACTCTCCAGACCAGGAATCTGCAACCACTCAACTCCCTCAGCCACGTTTGACCCTTCTCCCATTTCTTCCTGCTCTGATTCTTGTTTGCAAAAAAAAACTAAAAATATTTCTAATAATATATATGCTTGTATAAAAACAAGCAAGACCCCCTGATAGGCCAATGCATGTTTCTACAGTTGGCCTCTGTGACATTCTGGACTGAAACAATACAAACATTGCATTTTTAAATATAAACTGACAAAGAAACACTTTTCTTTTTCGTGTACAACCAACCTCATTTTACTATTTAGACCGTTGATAATGTAGCTGAGGAAACTGAATTTGAAACATTATTTTCTTCGAAATTGACTGATGATAATTCTACTTGAAAGAAAGCAACAAAAAATACAAATTTTAATGCTACACACACAGAGTTGAGATTAATGTATGTCTGCAGGACCAGAGTGGTGTCCCCCATCATAGATGTGATAGACTGGCAGACTTTTCAGTACAATGCCACCCAGTGGCCGGTTAAGGGAGTGTTCAACTGGAGACTGGATTTCTTCTGGAAGTCACAGCCACAGCTGCAAGATAAGGACCTAGATCTTGACCCTGTGCAGTGAGTATACAGCTGTTTCTCTCATGAGCAATCCTGAAAGAGTCGAATTATAGGCAAAAGGCAAAGGCATTTTATCACTATACAATCTCTACAATAAAATTGTGCTGGTCAAATGGAGGGTACTCCCTGACCAGATTCCTAACACATGTTTCTTGATAATGGGATGGAAAAGAGAAACAGAAACAACAGAAATAGTGTGGGACTGGAACAGAAAAGTGATTGTGAGTGAATCTCAGGAGGAAAAGCCGATCAAATGTGTTTTTGCACTTTTGAATGTATATGAGTGCACGATTTCTCTTTTTGCTATGACAAATGCAGTAAATGCACAAGCCTGCAAAGTAACCCTCTGAGCATCCTAAGTCTACATTGTGTTTTTGCTCCAATGACACTAAGAAAATGCATGTGTTTTGTTTTCTTTTCTTGGCCAGTAAAGTGATGCTGATTCTGACTGTGACAGGAGCCCAGCTTTGGGAGGTGGAGTCCTGGCCATCGATAGACATTTTTTCCAGAGTGTGGGAGCCTATGACCCGGCGATGTTGCTGTGGGGTGCAGAACAAATTGAGCTATCAATCAGGGTAAGGAGAATATTCCTTAAGATCAACTATCCAGCTAAATCCTCCCGTACGCTCACACAAGACAGACAGGGGAGACAAATGACCTTTGCTTTTCATTTTCAAACCACAATGTTTTTAAGCAGCGCTCATGTCTGAGTGATTTTATTGCCTTCTGTCAGATCTTCAGGAATGTTGAGTTGGGATATGATATCTTTTACAAATGGAAATCTCAGATTGGGCCGTGGTCTGGGAATGTCTTGGCTTGGTGCCTTCACAAGTATGAGAAAAGAATGTTACATGACCACTAGGTGACCAATAAAATATTGTGGAGTTGTAGCCTGTTCTGTGAGAGATTCAACAGAGCAATATAAATGAGTCTGCAACTCTGTTTAACAAAATCTTTTGGGGACAACATGTAAAATATAGGAATTCCTGTTAAACATACAGTGGCTTGCGAAACTATTTGGCTCCCTTGAACTTTGTGACCTTTTGCCACATTTCAGGCTTCAAACATTAAGATATAAAACTGTAAATTCTTGTGAAGAATCAACAACAAGTGGGACACAATCATGAAGTGAAACACACTTTATTGGATATTTTAAACTTTAACAAATAAAAAACGAAAAATTGGGTGTGTAAAATCATTCAGCCCCTTTACTTTCAGTGCAATAAACTCTGTCCAGAAGTTCAGTGAGGATCTCTGAATGATTCAATGTTGACCTAAATGACTAACGATGATAAATGGAATCCACCTGTGTGTAATCAAGTCTCTGTATAAATGCACCTGCACTGTGATAGTGTCAGAGGTCTGTTTAAAGTGCAGAGAGCATCATGAAGAACAAGGAACACACCAGGCAGGTCCGAGATACTGTTGTGGAGAAGTTTAAAGCTGGATTTGGATACAAAAAGATTTCCCAGGCTTTAAACATCCCAAGGAGCACTGTGCAAGCAATAATATACATAATATACATACAAAAAACGAAAAATTGGGCGTGCAAAATCATTCAGCCCCATTGAGTTAATACTTTGTAGCGCCACCTTTTGCTGTGATTACAGCTGCAAGTCGCTTGGGGTATGTCTCTATCAGTTTTGCACATCGAGAAACTGATATTTTTGCCCATTCCTCCTTGCAAAACAGCTCGAGCTCAGTGAAGTTGGATGGAGAGCGTTTGTGAACAGCAGTTTTCAGTTCTTTCCACAGATTCTCAATTGGATTGAGGTCTGGACTTTGACTTGGCCATTCTAACACCTTGATATGTTTCTTGGTGAACCACGCCATTGTAGCTTTTGCTTTATGTTTTGGATCATTGTCTTGTTGGAAGACAAATCTCCGTCCCAGTCTCAGGTCTTTTGCAGACTCCATCAGGTTTTCTTCCAGAATGGTCCTGTATTTGGCTCCATCCATCTTCCCATCAATTTTAACCATCTTCCCTGTCCCTGCTGAAGAAAAGCAGGCCCAAACCATGATGCTGCCACCACCATGTTTGACAGTGGGGATGGTGTGTTGAGGGTGATGAGCTGTGCTGCTTTTACGCCAAACATAACGTCTTGCATTGTTGCCAAAAAGTTCGATTTTGGTCTCATCTGACCAGAGCACCTTCTTCCACATGTTTGGTGTGTCTCCCAGGTGGCTTGTGGCAAACTTTAAATGACACTTTTTATGGATATCTTTAAGAAATGGCTTCCTTCTTGCCACTCTTCCATAAAGGCCAGATTTGTGCAGTATAAGACTGATTGTTGTCCTATGGACAGATTCTCCCACCTCAGCTGTAGACCTCTGCAGTTCATCCAGAGTGATCATGGGCCTCTTGGCTGCATCTCTGATCAGTCTTCTCCTTGTATGAGCTGAAAGTTTAGGGGGACGGCCAGATCTTGGTATTTACAGTGGTCTGATACTCCTTCCATTTCAATATTATTGCTTGCACAGTGCTCCTTGGGATGTTTAAAGCCTGGGAAATCTTTTTGTATCCAAATCCAGCTTTAAACTTCTCCACAACAGTATCTCGGACCTGCCTGGTGTGTTCCTTGTTCTTCATGATGCTCTCTGCACTTTAAACAGACCTCTGAGACTATGACAGTGCAGGTGCATTTATACAGAGACTTGATTACACACAGGTGGATTCCGTTTATCATCGTTAGTCATTTAGGTCAACAATGAATCATTCAGAGATCCTCACTGAACTTCTGGACAGAGTTTATTGCACTGAAAGTAAAGGGGCTGAATGATTTTGCATGCCCAATTTTTCGTTTTTATTTGTTAAAAAAGTTTAAAATATCCAATAAAGTCTGTTCCACTTCATGATTGTGTCCCACTTGTTGATTCTTCACAAGAAATTACAGTTTTATATCTTTATGTTTGAAGCCTGAAATGTGGCAAAAGGTCACAAAGTTCAAGGGAGCCAAATAGTTTCGCAAGCCACTGTATGTACTGAAGTAATACTACTTTTACATCTATTTCCTTTACATCAGGGTTATGTTTTTTTTTTTTTCAATTCTTTCATGCAATCATAGGTGTGGTCATGTGGTGGCTCCATGGAGGTGGTTCCTTGCTCCCGTGTGGCCCACCTGGACCGCCACCACCTGCCTTATCACTTCCCAGATGATGAGATACTCCAGAGAAACAAGATCCGCATTGCAGACACCTGGATGGATATGTACAGGAAGATTTTCTACAGGAGAGACACACTGGCTCATTTCATCAGGCAGGTATGTGTCTCTCTCTCTCCCCTCCGTGTGTGTGTGTGTGTGTGTGTGTGTGTGTGTGTGTGTGTGTGTGTGTGTCAAGAAGATCAACAGATGACTGTCCCAAATACTGGAAATCTAAACACATTAATGTCTTTGCTGTTGTGCAGTCTGAGAGCCCTAACATTGTAGAACGTCTGCGGCTGAAGAAGAGTCTGGGTTGTAGAAACTTCCAGTGGTACCTGACCACAGTGTATCCACAACTTTACATCCCTCAGGACAGACCTGGATTGTCAGGCGAGGTAGCATGCACATGCGATTATTCAATATCCTTGATATGAGATGTCAGTTCCATTCCAGTTACTACTCATTAGGAGGTGGAGGAGCTTTAAGTTAACTATCTAAGCTTACTTGATATGTTGTAACTCGTTTCAGACTTTACTAGGTAATAATGTGCAATATGCAAATGAAGCAAGCGGATGTGACAAAACCCATAGTCCTGATTGGTTGGCATTTTTATATTTTGAACTGTAGAGCCAATAAGAAGCCTTCTCTCTACCTCATTAGTATTTACTGCAATTATTGTGAGCATTTTGGCTTTCACTACTTTTGAACAAGTAAACACTTGTTCACTAACAAGTGTTTACTTGTTCACACTAATCAACCCGCTATTTATGTAACTAGTCAACTAGTGATAATTTTTTCTTTTATTCAAAACAAACACACACACACACACACACATGCACATGCTGATCGATCACTATTGTCACTATTGTGCCTGTTTGAAGCTTTACAATGTCGGCAGTGGGAGTTGTGCAGACTACCCCCAAGAGCAGAGACTACAGGGTGGTTCCATGTACATAGCACCATGCAGCGGAACGGGCAGCCAGGTAACCATAACAACACTATTCAGTGGACGGAAGTCAGAAAGAGACAGGAGACACACAAACAAAAAATGATCCCCACTGTTGTCGTTGTAGCACTGTGATCTAAACTCTGAGGGCGAAGTGCGATGGGGTCCGATGGGGGCTCTGTGTTTAGACAATAAAGAGGATCAGGTGACCCTCTCTCCATGCCTCAATCCCAGACCAACCAACAGCACACACCAGTGGAAGTTCCTAAAGGCAAGACAGAACACTTATTAATATTTACATGTGAAAACATTCATATGGTTATCAAATGTTTGGCTCATTCTGTATGGTTGTTTCTCACTATTCAGCTAAGCAGCCAGCTCCTTCACCAACACACCCAGTTATGTCTGGAGGCTGTAAGGGATGAGGCCCCCCCCCACAGCACTCATACCAGTGTGGGAGGTCTTTTTCTGCGCCCCTGCACCCATCACCCCAGACAGCAGTGGCATTTTGAGCAACTTGTGGCTCCTAAAGATGCATGAAAGACAGCACAACTAGTGGATGTAAATCTTGGGCACATATTATCATATGTACTATAGTATAGTGGTATGCAGTATTATTTTGCCCCACTTTGCTACTCAGCTTTTTCCTGTTTTAGGGATTGCAAATAGAATTTATTTTGTAAAATAAAAAATATCATATTATATTTTTTGAATATCAATTTGAAAATCGATTATTTTTAGTACATTTATGAGATATTTTCAGCAGAAATTATATGCATGTGTATATGTTTTTTTTTTATCTCTGTGGGGTAATGTAAAAAAAAACTAATAAAAAATTTAAAGGCACTAACTATCACATTTTAATTCACTCAAACGCTAATTAGAAACATATATAACACACACAATAGGATTAAAACACAGAATGGGAAGAGTTTTCTGAATGGTTTCTCAATTTTTCCATGGATTAATTTTAACATAAACAAATTTGCTATAAAAAGAACTGCCTACAGGATTACAGTTAGGCTCATTGATTTAACATTCAAAAAGACAGATATTTCAAAGGGTCCACAGTTGGTTAATACTCCTGCACCTAAAATAATGTGGTCGAACAGACCTTTATCACATGACCATATTGACATGAAATTGTAGGGAACCTAATTAGTATCATCCTGCTATGATCCTGTTTACACTTGGTATTGACATGGATCCGGAGTGATCTGGTCAATTGGACAGAAAAACACCATTTGTCTTCAGATGTGTTTACTTGTCTTCACATTTCATTAATGATGAAGTATTTTCCTGGTATGGGACACAGATTATGTGGGCATTTGCACTTCAAACGACCTCCAAATGTGATTTGAATGATTCAATTTAATGAATCTTGAGGACACATTTCATGTGTACTCCTGCACATAGTGCTGTCCACTTGTGATCAGATCACTCAGGATACATGTTAATAACAAAAACATTAACAGGGTTTACTTCAGGTCAATATGGTCACCTAGAGTCTTTTAAAGGAAATCTCAATAAGGTTGAAGGTGAATAAATCCCTGCAGCTAGATACTATCATTTGTTTTTTTCATTTTCAATTGGCAATCAAAAATACAAAAATGAAAAGGTAGCAAAAATATTTTTTTATTTGTTTATTAGTCTAACACAAAAAATGAAAAAATGACAGTTTTTCACATTTCAATATAAGGCTTGGGTGAAGCAGTGGGGAGCTGCTTTGTAGCTTTACAGCAGAGGTGGGCAACCTCATAGAGAGCCACAGTGGGTGCAAGTTTTTGTTCTGACTAAGCAGTCTACACTTCATTAATCAGACCATGAAAGACATTTAACATATCATAATATTAGTAAATTGACATTTAGAATAATATCTAGTCTCATCTCATGATATAAATGCAATGTTGGTATTAAAATGTCTGGCACAGACTGTCAGTTGGTAATATCTATGTTTACTCACTATTTCACTTCAATATGGCTGCCATGAAAAATGTGTAATACGAGGACCCTGAAACAGGAGCAGCTACATTTTACTAACACCTGTTTTTCCACGCTTTTCTTACATACCACAGTGTTTCTGTTTCTGAGAGACCTTTAAGAATGGCATGTGTTGTTTGATGTGTTACCACAACAAAACCAGAGCATCAATTTACAATAATTTGCCTAATCAGGTAAAACACTGGTTAAATAAAACATATGTTGTGGTATAATCATATTTACCATGATATATTTGACAAGAATAAACTGTATTTTTTTTACACATTGTCAACAGCAGATGGAGCCACCTGCCTTTCTAATTTGTTTTACATCCTCTGCCTGATGGTTTTAAATGCCTGAAAAAATGTAAATAGGCTGAAAATGTTTTTCAAGGGGGCGACACGGTGGAGCAGTGGGTACCACTGTTGCCTCACAGCAAGAAGGTCGCAGGTTCAAGACCGCCTTGGGGCCTGGGTCTGGGACCTTTCTGTGTGGAGTTTGCATGTTCTCCCCGTGTCTGCGTGGGTTTTCACCGGGTACTCCGGCTTCCTCCCACAATACAAAACATGCTCAGGTTAATTGGCAAATCTAAATTGCCCATAGGTGTGAGTGTGTGTGTGAATGGTGTGTGAATGGTGTGTGTGCCCCACGATTGGCTGGCGGCCATCTGGGGTGTATCCCCCTGCCTCTCGCCATAAATGCGCTGGGATAGGCTCCAGCAGACCCCTGCGACCCCGAAAGGGAATAAGCGGGATAGAAAATGGATGGATGGATGGATGTTTTTCAAGGTTTGACTTAGTAAGTCACAAGCACAGTTTCATAAAATGCATTTTGGCACTGTGCTCCCTGGGCATTTTGCCCTGTAAACTTTAAAGAAAGTTTCCAAAAGCTTCCAAAATATTTGCAAGACTGAAAGCTTGTTGCACATTTTTGAAAATACTTTTGAAAGACTGAAAACTCTTTTTTAATGTTTGAAAGAAGTTTTGATAGCCTGAAAGTTTAAAGTATTTTTAAAAGATTGAAAAATCATTTTGAATTTTTGAAAAATATGTTTTAAGACTGTAAACTGAAAACACATTTTGCAGCATTTCTAAGGTCACAATCACACAGAATCACAAATCAGGATAGGGAATAAGTCTGTTCACTCAAACCTCTGAAAATTCTCTACTCATGTCTGGAAAACTCTTGAAAAAAGGCAGGACCAGAAGAGGATTAGTTTGATGTAGATAAAATGTACATCAAGTTTTATGTACAAATGTGTTTATTTCACATAAATTATAATCTTTTTTTTTTACAAATTCAAGTAAGAATCTCCACTTTGCATTCTTATAGAAACAGAAACTTGTGTGGGGCAAAGGGAAGTACAAACACCAGCTCAGTAAATAAATATTAAAGATATATGAAAAATAAATTAAAATAAAAAATATAGATATGATATGTTAGAAAATAAAATAATAAAGGAATAAATAAAAAAAAAATAATAGCTAACTAATAAAGACAGTCTCACTTTTGCAATGATTGCAATTCTCATCATATCACTCACATTTTCAAAAACATGCTTAAGGTTAAATTAACAGGGCATTGAGACATTGACTTTTCATTCTGTTAAGCATTAAAGATTTGTGACAATTTATTGTAAAATGTTTGTATTGGTCCATTTTTTTAGCTAAAAGTAATAGAGAGTAATTTTGTTAAAACATATTATTGAAGGTCTTTAGATTTTTTAAGGAGCATGTACTTATTTTCCTGTTATCATTATCATATTTATGATGTCAGATATTTTTTTGTCATGTCCTTGTCATGCATTTGTGGAGGCAGCCCAGAGGGAGAGGCAGTAAGCAGGGGTAAAAGAGTCTTTATTTACATAGGAGAGGGAAAATGGAAGGGAGCAGGTAGGCTGAGTGGGTTCTGAGGAGTCACAGCAGAGGCCTTGTAGAAGTAGTGATGAGGGATGGGTCTAAAATCAGGTCCCGCTTGATCCACAGCCTTTTCAGACCATCAGAAAATGGAACCCCCAGGCCGCTGCTTTCCATTTCCACAGAGAATGGTCTGAACTATTGGGGAGCCAGTTAAGGGGAGTCAACCTGCAGGGGAAGGTCCTTAGTTGAGAGCTACATGTTCTGACCTGGGAAGTAGGGTGGATCAGAAGTTAGGTGATGGTCTGCCAAGCACTGGTTACAGGCCGTGGTCCAGGGGAGGGCTGCCCAGACTCCTTCCATACTATGAGGATCCACCAAAGATGGGTCTGCACCGAGGGAACCACTTTCTGCGCTGGGAGCAGTTGAGGTGAGGAAAAGGGATGACCAGTAACTGCACAGAAAGTGGAAAGGAAATGATAGGAAAGGGAGAACTGATGCCAGAGCTGGTTGGGTGGTGGAGGTACAGAGTGGGAGAGAAAGAGCTGGGGTGTGTTCATTAGCCCATGCCATGACTACTCTAAAATGCTACTTTTCCTTAGCGAGGGCGTGCCACTCTGAATAACCAATCACTGAAATCAGCAAAAATCACAATTTCTTCATTTCATTATATTTAATAATTATTTTAGTTTCAGAGTGCTAACAATGAACACACCCCTCGTTAAGTTCAAATTTTTCCATATTGCTCCTGTCTGGAATAAACCCTTTCTTCATGACATTTTTCTTCTGTACTCCCTTCTGTCCTGACACTGCATTCTTCTCTGTTGCTGTATGTGACCTTTTGCTTGCTCTCCCCCTCCCGTCTGTCTTCTATATCTTCTCTATGCTGAGCTAAGCCCAATTACTACAGTGAACATCCACAATCAAATGCCAATGGCTGCTGGGCATATTACATTCTTCCCAGCCAATAGCCTCTTTGTTTCTGTTTTTGTGTCTTTCTCCCCAACCTCCCTCAATAAACAAGCACACACGCATAGCTTCTGAAATACCCAGGTGACTCAGATGGATGTCAGCTGTTATGTTGCAGGAAGCTGTGGCCTCTTTATAAAGATCCTTTGGGGCTATTTCAGCCAGGATAGTGCTGGCTGTACTTACTGTGTGTGCCGCGTAGAGCCTTGAGTCTTCTCTACATAGGCACTGTTGTTTCCAGTTATTCATAATGTGCTTGTTTTTGCAATGAGGCTATGGGGATGAACCTCAGGAGCTGGAACTTGACACTGAGCAAGAATTAGACACATTCAAATATGACAGCTCAGCCTGCAGCAACAATTAAGGTCAGAGGCAAAAATGGCTTTTGAATGTCTCATTTGTGAAGTTACCCTGACACAACTCATTTTGATTGGAAGCTTTTAAACTGTAAGTATTTTAAAGATCCACATTTCTCTTTTATTGAATATGGCTCAAATATAAATATATATGAAATTTAGATCTACATATAAAAGCATTGCTTACGAAACTATTAATTAATACATAGGTATATTTTGATTTAACTAGATTACATTGACACTAATTACTTTAGATTAATGTGTCACTACCTGTGTTGATCAATTTAAAGTATTTTAAAGTGTCAACTGGCAGCATGTTAACAGTCCGGTTCAGGCAGAGGTTATTATTAAAACATGTGGGCTACAACACAATTTTTACATCCTTATATTCAGGTTGCAGATTTCTCTCTGTGTGCTGTGATCAAACAGTTTAGAGGCTCTTTTAGTGGCATGGATCTAAAAAACATACGATATGTTCACAGTAAAATATCTCAATCTAACAACCATAAACCTCAACCATAATTCCCAACACTAGCATCTCTTCATTTTATTATTTGTAGATTAACTCTCTATTGTTTTTTGTTTGTCTTGAATTGTCAAACATTATCCCAGGTACCTGGTTGAGACTTTCAGTGCTTTCCCAGCTAACAATTTACTAGACTGTCTCTTGGGCATTTTTGCACAGTCTGCATCTTGGATCTGATTTAGTCTGGTAGATCCTGGCCTCTATGGTTCTTGTGCTTCAGGCTTGTTCTTTGTGCACTTATAAATCCACACAGATAAAGTAATAAACTATACTTGTACCAAATATACACATATGCATGTAAATTGTATCACACACACACATGTCAAACACACACATTATGTGTTCTTATGTGTACTTAGCTCTTTGAAGGTTGAATGGCAATGCCACACCACAGCAGACAGAAAACATATCTCCATTATGTCCAAGGAGATGAAGGAAAGAAATGGACAGATTTGTATCAACTGCACAGTGATGGTGTTTTTTTTTTAGTGCTGCAATCTGAGGCGAGGTACAAGTGAAGAGGCTCTTTTCACTTGGATAAAGTGCTCATTTTAATGGAAGAGTGAACGTATGTGTGTGTGTGTGTGTGTTTGTGTGTGTGTGTCCAGATGAAAAGAGTCGAAATTATGAATAGTTGCTGTATTTGAGTCAGGGACATTGTACACAGCTTTGCAGCCACAGAGTTAATATAAAACATGATGTATATTGAGGTTGGAATAAGTGCTCAGATATCACTTCACTCCACAAACTGCATCTTTCATCAATGCATAGAGAGAGAGAGAAAGAGAGAGAGAGAGTAAAATGGGTGCATTTAAAACATTACACAATGAGGTTATGTTGTATGTGCTGTAACCATTCAACTACTAAGTCACATCATCACATCACCCTTTGTCTCTTTATCTTTAGTATAAATATATTCTTTTTTTGGCCTTATGGGAGGTATATGGGGATGTTACTCGACCTATTGCACCACTCGCCACCCTACCTTTACTATTTTTTAAAATTTACATTTGGCTTTACCCAATCTTCTGCTAACCTATTCTGTTCTTTCAAGTCATCAAAAATCATAACAATGGGAATGATAAAATAAAAGGTGCAAAGAAGGAGGGCAGATGGGCCTTACTACGCTAAAGATAGAAAAGTATAGAATATAGTGCTAAGTATAGTAGAATACAGTGAATACAAGATAAGATCACAAGCAGGACTATAAAATGTTAAATGTTAAATATGAAAAGGTCTAAATGACAGCATTTCCATGAATCTGGACATGCTGCTAAATGCATCAATAATTGTCCCAAATGCAACCACACTCCTACTTAGAGCCTCCTTCTCAATAAAATGTGGAGGAGGTCATGTAAGTGGAGAATATTTACACTCTTTAATACTCAATTAACAATATCTTCACAACCAAGGGACAAAACTGACATTCTCTTTTACCTGTATTCCCGGTAAACACATGTATCTAATTCATACACAAAGTAAGACCCACTTCCTAACATAGGCACACACACACACACACACACACACACACACACACACGGTTCAGATGAATGCAGTCTTTCTCTGCAGGAACAGAGTGGTGCCTCATCAGGTGAGAGCAGCTGGACCTTTGACAGGTGTGTAAATGTGATCCACAGCACGCATACTTACTCAGTTTTCACCCTCACCTGCATCACCTGTTGGACGTGATGATGTTGCACTTTCACGTCAAATCAACCGTAGCAGCAGCTAACAAAGGACTAACACACAATACAAATACACACAACTATTATAAACAGTGTATGGACAAGCCGCAGTCTTGCATGACAGAGATCTAGTGTTATTAGCGTTCGTGCAAGTATATTGTTGTATGTGGATGTACAATAAATAGATATGTTTGCAGGAGCAACTTAGAATGACACCATATTAGTTGTATGATTTTTAAAAATGTTGCCACTAATATCAGAAGGTTGATGTATTTTGGAAAACTCTAAACACATAATTTGCAACCAATAATCAAAAACCAAATTTATTCAAAACTCTTTTTTATTCACTTAGATACAATACACATAAGCAGAAGATCATTGGTTCATTCACCTGTTCAAAATGTTCAGATTCAGATTAAGCTGATCTAAACTACAATAATAAAATCTATGGCTTTTCATGATAAATAAGTTATTGGAACCAATGCAAATAAAAGTTCTTTTCAATATATTAATGCATGAAATGTCTTAAACATTGGACAACCTTATAAGTGATGGCCATTTTCAATTCTGGATATGGAGTTTTGAAAAATAGTATTGCATAAGTATGTAGCTGTATCATATACACTGAGATATGAATGCCACCCAAATTGAATGCTTTATCAAAAATGTATAATTTATACTTGTTTTACTTATTTATACAAACATCATAAATACTTACACATAAATTGGATAGGAAAGTATCCTTTGAACCAACTCACCAAGAGTTACTACTTATTTTTGCGATGTCCATTAAACTAAGAAAGAATAAAAAATGGCTAAAAATGTTGAAGTTGTGTTTTTAGGACCAGGAAGTGCTTACATTGTCTGAAATATAGGTGACTTCCAAAACACAAAAATTAAGGTGAACAGCCATTCATTGATGTATTATCCTTAACCTATAATAACTAATTCTAATTCTAATTCTAATTTTAACGATTGTTTCTGTGAAAATTGAATAAAAAACAACAAACTGGGATGTAACAGCATATATGTTGTTTATTAGCATAACAACGCTATCTAATAAATATCAAAATGTTAAGGGAAAAAAGTTTTGATACAGTACATTCCATTTGCAGACAAGCGGAGTCCATCCTACATAACTTCCAAAAAAATAACAATATATCTATTTAGACAATAATTATAACATTTTTCCCCTGGTTAAGATTGCATTGGCTTGTACCAGCAACATTAATGCTGAAACCTCATTAAGGTGATGGCAGAATCCTTTACTGCTACCCCACACTCTTGCATTCATTGAGGTAAAAAAAAAATACATATTTAGTATTGATACATTCATAGAAATATAAAAGCATCTTAATGTCATTATTGTGCTTTTATGAGGGAATATTGCGTTCACTCTGAACAGCTGAAAAAATACATTTCAGGAGTCCCTGGTTGGCCACCAGGGAATGGCCTACCCCATGGATCATGAACCAATATAACATTGGTGGTTTGCTCCAGGCCATCTCACGACAGGGTTGTCTCTGAGTAGCATGATGTAGCCAAAAATAGCTAGTTGGATAAACTGAGCTCAGGTCCAATAACTTACACCTTAGTAAATGCCAGGTTCATTTATTAAGACAACGAACCATGTTTCCATCAAATAAATAAATGGCTAGCTGGATTTCCACATGGATACATGCAGTATGTTAATGAGTGTTTACAGGTACTACTCAAAAGTCTCAGAAAAGCATGCAGAGCAAGAGCAAGAGAAACAAGGAGGGTAAGAGAGTGATCTGTGTATGGGGAGAAATAACTGTGAAAGAGAAACAGGGAGCCCTGTGCTCGGTCACAGGTGATAGCAGGGGCTGTGCTGCTCGAGGCATAATGTACCTACCCCCTCTCTCCCACCTTCATAACCAACTTCCCCCAGCCTCCCTGTCCTCCAACTGTCCCCTCCCTTCTCTTCCCTGAGGACTAGTGGTAAAGAGCAAAATATAGCTTGCATGAATTCCTGGTAAAGGTAAGGGGGAGGTTCCTGCCATGGAGACACACACACTAATGCAGCTGACCTCATTAAATTACCATGAAGTTCCTGCAAAAGAAACGCATCTTATGTCTCATCTCACACTGTCCCAGACTATGCAATAGTCCATGCAGTCCAGATCACCTGGTAGGGTTGAGTGAAAAAAAAAGAAGGGTTAAATTACTGTGGTGGGCTTTCTTTTCCTCCAGCTTTTCCAACCAATCTGATGAAAAGAAACAAAAAGAAGTGTCCATCCCTCTACACTGTATCTATCTTGTCCTTCATTATCACACAAAGTTGCTCTCTGAAATACTTTCAAGGTGGGTGAGGAGATGGAAGGTTAGGAGTGGACTGTGTCCAGTAAGCTGCCATTATACAGCTCTACAATTTACCCAAACCTCTACAACCTGTCTAATAACAACATGATTATATAATGTAATGCTAACTGACCTAAGCCTTCATTACTTTATTTCATGCAACCAGAATTTTTTAACACGTGCCTTTAAAAACAAAAGGAATCTGGGTTGTGTCCCTGCTAATGTCCTCCAATGATCAGTTTGATCTTTAGTGCAGGAACATATCTCAGAAAAATGTCTTGGAAAAAAATCCCAGAGGAGTCTATTATTATTCAGATGAAGCACTGCTACAAACTTTTGGTGTGGTGCTGGAAGGTCTGTTTAAGTCCAGTTTGAGGAGAGCACCCAGAGCTCTGGTGAGGACCTTTATCTCCCCCACCGGGTGGACTGTATGTCCTTGACCTGATAGAGTCGGAAACGCCATCTCCATACTGAGAAGTGTCTGGTGAGCTGAGGAGTGAGGAAGGTAGATGGAATTCTGCAATGACAGAGGAATGTTGTAGCTGGAGGATAGAAGTGTTGGGGGTTAAAGGTGGAGTTGAGCTGGGATACACAATTTGAAGATCCTGGGGTCTATGTGTGAGGGAATCCATGTGGTGTATCGCACTATGATGCTGGGGGATTGTGAGAGGAGAGGGGGCCAATGACATGGGTGTGTGTGTCCAGGTGGAGGCAGTGTAGGATGAGGATGGGGAAGGGTAAAATGTTGGAGGCTTATGATCAGGTAAGTAGGTGTGGTCTGCTGGGGAGTAGTGAGTGGGGCAGACCACTGAAGTGTGTGGTACTGATGACATGAGGGTCTCCATTAGCTGGACCATTCGCTTCATGACACGTCCAAGGTCGGCCACCTCCTTCCCAAGGGTGCTCACCTGTAGACGCAAACAAAAAAGCATTTTTAGTTGACTTTTCTGTTTCTGCAATATACTTTATACAAACTATATATACACACTTTCTAGGAAACATTAGCTGGTACTTAGCTGTGGCTTAGCACAAAAAGGCCCCAGAAAACTAGTATGGCTGATTACAATGATCAGGTGGGTTGGGGGTTGAAAAATACACATTTAGTAGTGCATTCATAGAAATATGAAGATGTCTTAATGGTATCATTGTGCTTTTATGAGTGAATATTGCCTTCACTTTGAACAGCTGAAAAAATAGATATCGGAGTCCCAGGTAGCGACCAGGCAAATGGTCTACAAGAGGGATAGGGAACCCTGGTTCTAGAAAACCAGAGTAGGTACAGGTTTTTTGTTCCAACCAAGCAGTCACACACCTGATTCATTAGTAGAATCAGGTGTGTGACTGCTCAGTTGGAATAAAAACTTGCATCCACTGCTATTCTCCACAATATCGATCATGAACCAGTATAGCATTGTTGGTCTGCCCCAGGTAATCTTACAGCAAGATATGTTTGTCTCTGACTACCATAATGACTACCATACCAAAATTAGCTAGTTGGTTAAACTGAGCTTACGTCCTATAGCTACACTTTAGTAAAAGCTAGGTTATTCTATTAAAACAATGAACCCTGTTTCCTTTAAATGGATAGATAAATGGAAAGCTGGATTTCCACAATGTAGCATTTACAAGTACTTTTTAAAAGGCTTAGAAAAGCATGCAGAGCAAGAGCAAGAGAAAGAAGGAGGCAGGAGAGTGGTCCGTGTATGGGAAGAAAAAACAGTAAAAGACAACAGGGAGCCCTGTGCTCAGTGACAGATGATAGCAGGGGCTGTACAACTTAAACCTTATTTGTACCCTCCTTCCCTCCCACTTCCATAACCAACTTCCCCCAGCCTCTCTGTTGTCCTGACTTATATTAGTCTCTGGCAGAGCAGAAGACATCAGGCTGGTAGTGGGGCAACAGGTCTGGTACAGCAGTGTCATGTCTGGATGAACGGTGCTGTGGTGATTTTCCTGGAGTAGGTGGAGAAAGTAACCCAAGTCATCGAGACGGGACTAAACAGTAGCTTTGTGCAGGTGGACCAAGGTGGTCCTGTCCAATGTCCCTCCATCCATTACAGTTGAGTTCCTCAGCAGATAGCTGTCCAGTCACAGCAAGAATGTGTCCCCAATGAGGAAGATCCTGTCCTGATGTAAGTCTTTATTGCTGCAGCAAATGGTGTCTCACCGTAAACAACTTTAATGACGAACTGAGAGGAGGATCTCAACCCCCACTTTCAGGTCAAAGTAGATGATTATGAATGTGATCTTCGCTACCTCATTGGTGACGAAATGTTTTGGCTATGGAAAGGAGGAACATGTGGTGAGATACTGTCCAGATGGGGGCGATTTGCCTCCACCTGGATCCGTAGGGGCTGCTGCTTCTGCTGCTACAGGGGGGGGGGGGGGGGGGGCATTGCATTTAAACCTGACTTACTAGAGGTCAAGCAACTTGTACAGGTAAGGTTACTCAGGGCTTATTTTATCGCTGTTTTTACTATTGCATATGCTCCAAAGTCCCTTACAGAAATGAAGCAGTTTTTACTGCACTTCAGTGATGTTTTAAGTAGTTGTGTTTTGGAGGATTTTTTTATCCTTAGGTGAGGATTTTAACTGCATGAAAGATGTGGTTTTAGACCACAACCATGCAGAACCTCATCCAGCCTCTTAGCATGTCTTAAGTCAGCTGGTCTGATCTCATGGCCTGGTGGATGTGTGGAGGATGATGCACCTGAACTGCATGCAGTACACCTGGTCCATGGGTTCAGAGAAAGTTGGATCTCCTCGGCCAGGTTAGGTCACACTTACGGTTTTAATCATCAATTTAATGTAATGAAACTGTTTTTTTCAGCCCTCTGGTTTTACTAACCACTCCCTGCTTTTAGGGACTTATTGGCATTTTAATTCAGTTTAACATTGTGTAAAAGTTTCAGGGTGGCATTTATCTGTTTGTGGGCTTTGAGACAAAGGAGGGGTGATTTTAGTAGTCTTAGGCAGTGGTGGGACCATAGTAAGACTAAAAAACAGGCTCCTGTGTCAGCAACATACTCTCTACATCACTAGCGACATCACCAGAACTATGCAGGATCTAAAGACTGATATAGTGGAGCTAGAACAGTTTACTGAATCCACACAAGATCAAGGTTATATTGAAAGCCTCAAAGTAAAAAATGGCCTTAGCCAACCTGTTAAACATGAAAGTGCAGGGTGCACTGGTCAGATCCCAGTTCAAGGGAGATGGATGCTCCCACTAGCTCTACACACTCTCCCTGGAACCCCTACTCAATAAGAAATGCTCTGCATTGCAGGGTTTGGTTTTACCAGGTTTTAGTGAGATAATAATTTTATCAGCATATGCCGATGATCTTGTTGTTTTTATTACAAACCAGAAAGACCTTTTAGCTGACAATGTCATGGATTTAAGTATAGCAATGGCAGTGAGGATTCAATGGAGAAAAAAAACCTTGCTGTTAGTGAGTGGAATGGTGGCCTCAGAGCCTTTTCCAAGATCTGACATATAAAAGAGGAGGCATGAAATACACAGGGGGTTCTAAGGGGACAAGAACAATCACACTGTCACAGAGAAGCTAAAAGGAAGGATGATGAAGCAGAAATGGTTTGCTCCATTCATTGCTTTTAGAGGTAGAGTGTTAGGTAGTGTGATAGTGTAGCATCCTAGCTGTGGCACAAACTAAATTGTGTGAACCTATTTTGTTTCATTCTTACTGTTCTCTGCTATTTTCATGGAAAAAAAACAAAAAGTATTCAGAAAAAAAGATTCACATAACTCAGTAAAAATCTGTTAAATGGATGGTGTGCTAATTTCTTCATCTGACTGATTGTAAAGTGACAGCTGAAGTTGCTTCAATTTGACTTGTTAAATTAATAATAATTAAATCAATAACAACAATCAGATAGATACTCAACCTGGCTTTTAAGGAAAATTACACTCTTGACTGGTTGAGCTTAGTCCAAGGCAACACCTCTATGTGATGTGTTCTCCCTCCACACTATAAACCATGCTTTGTGCCCAATATGTGCATCCTCTAATGATCAAAGAGCTTAAGACACTCCCCCCAAAGCATGCTTGCATCCTAATTAGTTCAGGTTGGTGTAGCCAGGCCAACTATCTGCCCAGTGCACAAAGTGCACCAGCAGATGGGTTGGGTTGGCGAAGCTATCTTTATTTTTCCGTAAAAATTTTGGCTCGCTTCTCCTCCTAGAGGAAAGTGAAAACCCTCACAATAGTTATACCAAATGACCGGCTCAGCCAGAAATCGTGTGGTATTGCTTTTGGCGTCCGTAATGGTTACTATGGCAGCAGATGCATTCTGGATGGAGAGGCTAGAGTGGTGATGTCATCGTTAGAGTGGAGAAGCACCAAAAAATTCCTCTGAAAAAAAAAATTCTCACTTGCCGCCACGGCCTGAGTTTTCACCACACGTTAATGATTTTTACATCAAATCGTTAGCGTACCCTCCTGATCGCTAAAATTCAAAACTGACAAGGAATAATGTTTCCAGTTTTCAAGCTATGACCCTCCAAGTGCTGGTCTGTGCCTCCTGCTCTTCCTATCTCTCCCATTATACATTTTCGCTGATTCATCCTGCATTTTCCACATCTTTACAATTTCTAACCTGCTCCTGTGCCCACTATGGAAATAAAAGATATATCAACACGATCCAGAGACCCTCACCTCTCAGAAAATTTTGTGGTTATGAATAATGTTTTTTGAGTTGAGGGTTTTTTCTGGGCATGTGAAACAGATATTTCTCCACACACATTGGGAGAAGAGCTGCAGCTCTCGGTTGAGATTGGTAATGGTCTCCTCTACATCAAAGAGCTGCAACAGGTGTGTGAGTAACCGTATCAATGGTCCCAGCTCTACATGACAGACTGAGAGCATAATTGCTGTTGTTTTTTTTGCACCATCTCAAGCTTTGTTCTGTCCACCACGGCGAAATAGTTGCCGTTTCGGTGCAACTTATTTCCCTTTTCATTTCTATGGAGATAGTCTGCAGCACATATGATTTGTGTTAACAGATACTGTAATTGGTATCATATTCACCACAGAAACAACACAGCTTGGTGGCTGAGCTGATTACGCCATCAGGCTCCTCAATATCTTTGGATGTTAAGGTCCTATAACTACCAAACTGATGACCATGGTAGCAGCCCCAGCTCCTGCGGCATGACAGATTGAGAGTTGATTGGCTGCTGGTTTTTCCTTATAACTTTGGATTCAAAGTAATGATCAGAGAGACATCAGCATCCCAACTGTGGCATGGAGCCACAGTAGAGTCCCGGCGCCCAACGGCTAAGCCCGAACTCTCACAACGGGAGTTGTCTAGTAAATATTGCAGCATGTCTAAACAGACAACTCTTTGCTAGAGCTTATAACTTCCTCATACGTATAACTTCAAAATGTTTGCTACTTTAAATTATATATACTATGGTATTAATACAATTATTGTATTTATTTAATTTACATTTGATTTTAGTTGGTCACTGTCAATTGATTAAAGTGAGATATTACTGCTGTGTGTGCATGTGTGTATCCCTGTCACATACTGTGTGTCATGTTGTAATGCTTTTCCTGCCTGTTCTAATAATAATAATAATAAAAAATACTCAGGTTGTTCAGACAAAGCTCCTACTGTTTCAGCTCTTCTGTAAAGTTGCACGGCATGATTGCCATGTCATGATATGGGTCACCATGTTACACGAGTTGTTGTGTAACATGGTTATGAGTTCTTGCATGTTATCGTGCTAACTGTTTACATCCCACCATCGGCAGATGCTAAGGCAGCCTGCGAGGACATCCACACCACTGTCTCTCAGTTACAGACAGCACATCCACAGTCCCTCATTATCATCTCTGGGGACTTCAATCATGCCTCACTCTCCACCACTTTCCCTAACTTCACCCAGTATGTTGACTGCCATACCAGGGACAATAAAACTCTGGACTTGCTGTTTGCCAACACAAATGAGGCTTACAGCTCATCACCCCTCCCCCCACTTGGCTGTTCAGGCCACAACCTGGTCATCCTCCAACCCACCTACACCCCCCTAGTGAGGAAGACCCCTCCCACCAAGAAGGTGATCAGGCTGTGGTCGGAGGACTGCAGTGAGGCCCTGAGAGACTGTTTTGAATGTACAGACTGGCAAGAACTCTGCAGGCCACATGGTGAGGACATCGACAGCCTCACCCACTGCATCACGGACTACATAAACTTCTGTGTGGAGAACACTGTGCCGACCAAGAAGGTATGGTGTTTCTCCAACAACAAACCATGGGTGTCCCCAGAGTTCAAGGCCCTGCTAAATGAAAAGAAGAGGACCTTCTGGTCGGGGGACAAAGTGGAACTGAGGAGAGTGCAGAAGGAACTAAAATATAAAATCCGGAGTGGCAAGGAGAGTTTCAGGAGGAAGATGGAGGAGCAGCTCCAAGCAAACAATGTCCGAGAGGTCTGGAGAAGCATGAACAAGATCTCTGGTCACCTCAAGGACAATGGAGGAGTAGCAGTGTCCACCGACCGGGGGTGGGCTAATGAATTGAATCTGTTTTTTAATAGATTCGATTCTGGACCAACAACCTCCCCCACCCCCCAGCTTCCATCAACCCCCCTCCATGTGCTGTCCCCCCCCTCTCCCCCCTCTTCTGGCGCTGTGTTGCCAGGTGCACTCTCCTCGTTCCATCCCACCACACCCCCTTCACACCTACCCACATCAAAGCCAGCCCCTCCCCCCACCCCGTTACACCTACCAACAACAAAGCCAGCCCTTCCCCCCACCCCGGACCAGCCACAGATCTGCCTCATAGCTGATCAGGAGAGAAGTCAGCTAAAGAAGGAAGGAAGGCAGCAGGTCCAGACGGAATCAGCTCCAGATTGCTCAGGGACTGTGCAGACCAGCTTTGTCAAGTGGTCCTGCACATCTTTAACCTGAGACTGAACCTGGAGAGGGTTCCTGAACTGTGGAAGACTTCCTGCGTAGTTCCAGTGCCTAAGATCGCACGGCCCAGGGAGCCCAACCACTACAGACCTGTAGCCCTGACTTCTCACCTGATGAAGGCCTTGGAGAGGCTCATCCTGCACCACCTTCGCCCACTGGTGAGCTCAGCACTGGACCCTCTGCAGTTCGCCTACCGGCCCGGCATCAGTGTGGATGACGCTGTCATCTATCTGCTGCACCGATCTCTCTCCCACCTGGAACAAGCGGCGAGCACTGTGAGGATCATGTTTTTTGACTTCTCCAGTGCTTTTAACACCATCCAGCCTGCACTGCTGAAAGGGAAGCTGGAGGGAGCCGGAGTGGATGAGCAGCTGACGGCCTGGACCATCGACTAGCTCACCAACGGACCACAGTATGTCAGGCTTCATGACTATGTGTCTGAGGTGGTAGTCTGCAGCACGGGGGCGCCACAGGGTACAGTGCTCTCACCTTTTCTGTTTAGTCTGTACACCTCAGACTACAACTCGGACAACTGCCACCTACAGAAGTTCTCAGATGATACGGCCATCATCGGGTGTGTATCAAATGGGAACGACCAGGAGTACAGGGGGGTCATCAATGACTTTGTCAGCTGGTGTGAGATCAACGCTCTCCAAATCAACGCCAGCAAGACAAAGGAGATGGTTGTGGATTTTAGGAGGAAGTCCCCCCCCACCACACCGGTGAGCATCCAGGGAAAAGACATTGACACAGTGGTCTCTTACAAATACCTGGGTGTTCACCTGAACAACAAACTGGACTGGACCACTAACATTAATGTCCAGTACAAGAAGGGCCAGAGTCGACTTCACCTGCTGAGGAGACTAAGGTCCTTTGGTGTGTGCAGGACTCTGTTAAAGACCTTCTACGACTCCGTCGTAGCATCTGCCCTGTTCTACGCAGTAGTCTGCTAGAGGGGCGGATGCTCAGACAGAGACAGAAGGAAAATCGACAAACTGGTACGGAAGTCTAGCTCTGTACTGGGATGTCCTCTGGAGTCGGTGGTGGTGGTGGTGGTGGTGGGAGAGAGGAGGATGTTGGCAAAGCTGACATCCATCATGGACAACCCCCATCACCCTCTGCATGGGGTAGTGGGTGCGCTGAGCAGCTCCTTCAGCCAGAGACTCAAACACCCTCGCTGCAAGAAGGAGCGCTTTCGCAGATCATTCATCCCGACAGCAATAAGACTTTATAACAACACATACAAATAACCCTCACTGTAGTCACTCTGTCACTTTTTCACTGGTGTGCATTAGCTATGTATCTGTACATGTGGGTATGTGCGTGGATATGTATGTCCATATATATATATGCAAATATGTGTGTATGTGTATGTATGTAGGTATGTACGTGCATGTATGTATGTATATATGCCTTGCTTATGCATACTTTTCTCTTACTATTTATTAGCATTTTCTCTCCATTCTATGTCGATAATGCATACTGTGAATTTGTACATTGTGTTGTGTGTTTTTTATTTTTATTTTTTTATAGTTTTTTTTAATCTTCTTCAACTTTATTTTCTTCTCTTTATCTGTAACGCTGCAGTAACACACAAATTTCCCCGTTGTGGGATCAATAAAGTTTTATCTTATCTTATCTTATCTTACCATGTAAGGTCTTTTGTTGAACATATTATACTCAGATCCCAGTAGATAAAATGTTGCTGCTTTTGTGCAGTTTAGGTCAGAATCTAAAAACAAATTACCCTTTGAGAAGAAATGAAAGACAAATAGTACTGCTTGGTTTCCTGCAGACAGAATTAATTATTGTTGATTTATGATTGATTTAATCATGGCTTTGAGTGCAACTGGAAAATGTGTTAATTTTTGAGGTTAAGAATTTTCAGAAAATAGGCTCATGCAGAGATCTGTGTGTCATGTTTTATTGAGTTTTAAATACAATTAAAATGCAAAACTCAAAAACTGAAATCAAATATGAAATTATCAATTATTGACCACTATTTATTGACCACTATGATGCTTGGGAGGAAAGGTGAGACTGGATAATGAGCCTAATGCTGAGTTAGTCTCAGCATTAGGCTCATTATCCAGTCTCAGCCGGCACACAGCTGTGTGCTGGCACACAATTTACATGTTTTATATAAAAAACACATTTTTTCTTCTTCCATGCACGGAATCACATAATTTAAGATGCTCAGATTTGGTCAGTTTTAAATTTGAAGGCACCAAGCCACATTACAAACGTCTGTTTGTGAAGAGAGCAGATAGGGTTTAAACCAACACCTTCTTTTCATCTCCTATGGCAACCAATAGGGATGATCCAAGTGAGGATTAACAACCTCTAAGACCATGCTGAGAGCCTTCCTGTCAAATCACTGATAACCCACAGAGAAAGAGAGAGGAGAACAGACCAATATGTTTACAAGTGTTTACAAGTGAAGGTGGGATGCTATTTGCTTCTGCTTTCTATTCAAAAGATCCAATTACCTAATGTTCTCTTTTTCTCTACTCTCCTCAGCTCTCTTTTTCTCTATGCCATTATCCCCTCGTCCCAATACATCCTGAAACTTAGCAGGAGGAAGCAAACACTCCTTCTCATCTGCCAAAAGTCTAATGTCAATTTAGGGACCCGTATATTATGACCATGTGATACAGCAGGAGAGACCGTGTTTGCATGAACAGATTTGTTCAAGCTGGACGACTGGTTACTCAAGTCTCTCTCTCTCTCTATATATATATATATATATATATATATATATATATATATAAAGTATATTATCTTATCTTATGTATATATATAATAAATGTATATATATAATAAATATAAATATAAATGCTTCATTATGTCTTTCAGATGTTTCAGTCCTGCTGTCAACCATATGGCTTTTGCTTACAGGCACTGAGGTGCTTGCTGCCTTTAGCCAACCTGTTTTGTTCTATCTTTCTGTCAGTCACACACACACTATAAGGTTTCATTCATTTCAAAAAGCTTGAGCAACTAACAGTGCATGCTTCGACGCCTATGCACCAAGGCAGCGTTTGATATGTAACATATTTTCCCCATCGACTCATATTAAAATGGCTCGTCCTTATATTTGTGAACATTTAACGTTTGTCAAACAGCGACTGACTGACAGATGAGAGCTTGTTGCAGGTGTATAACACACCTTCTTATGTATAAAATACAAAACGCATGCATGACAGAATTTATTAAGTCAATCATACATGCACCCCCCCCCCCCCACACACACACACACACACACAGACCTACCTGCTGGTCAAGGTGTCGCAGTTGTCCTCTAGTCTCCTCTGCTTTAGCTGCTAACTCTGTTGTGCTGATCTGCAGCATATCTGTGATACAATATAGCAAGGTGCAAATCACTTGTTTTTCATGTGAACATTTTCACTTCCCTGGAAGCAGAAGGGATTGTAAGTGGTACTGAATTATATTTCAGAGGAAAACTGCTGTCTAATGTATGATTGAACAACCTGTAGCTGACGCTGAAGCACTGGATGGCACTTTGAGAGGACAACCTTGGTTGGTAGAGAAGGAGAACAATGAACTCTCTGTTTCTTCACTGTCTTCAGTACCATCCACTATCCTGCAGAACCAGAAAAGTAGAAGCGCTGTAAACAAACACATTTTAGTGCAAAATAAAACTATATTGGCAAGATCAAATACGTAAAAGTGCATATGTATGATTGCTTGCGGGACAGGCAACGCGACGTGTGGGACTGCCTGTTTGGTCCACCTGGTGCGAGGTGGATTTTTCCTGCTAGCGTAAGCTTATGCTGTTGTTAGTTTTATGTACCACCGGTAATAAACCATTGTGTTTTAACTAAAACTGAGTTCCGCTGCCTCCTTTCTACTACTCTACTTCCTCTGGTTGCCCTGATCCCCTTTTTTTGGGAGGCCACTCGGTCGCTCACAATTCATTAATGTGTAAGAAAGTCATGCTTAAAAAATAGACACAACATAAACTTGACATAAACAAACAGATAAATGACTGGTAGTCTAACCGGGGGCTAAGGTTGGATGGGTCCAAAGTGGTAAGAGTAATTTCCTGGACCTTCTTCTGAGACCTCCTGGAGCTCTGTCCTGTGTTCTTCAGGCTGGGTTGGCTCAGCAGGGACTTCTTGTTGGCATCCCTGAGCTTTAGTGCTCGGTTTTGCTCCGATGACAGAGAAACAAACATGGCCTCATCTTCCCCCTCCTCTTCCTCATGTTCGTCCTGTGCCTCAATGATGGGTGAATAACCCTGAACCACTCGCCCGTTCCTTCTCACACCTGACTAGAAATATAAATCAAAGAAATACATGAATGCATTTGTGTCATCTAAAGCATTAGCCTTTTTGTGCAACCCGTTTTTCCTGCTCTGTGAGCTTGCTTGTAGTCCAGTACCTGAGTATCAAGAGCCGCTGTCGACAGTCTGGCTTTGACCTGAAAGAGAACCAGAGAGGAAACATAAAGAGAGTCTCTCTCTCTCTCTTTTTTACAAAGTTTATTAGTTTACAAAGTTTTCATTTGTCTTCACATTTATTGTCTTAATGGGCGTTGGTGTCTTTGTTTCTTTACTTTTGGGGTGAGTGTTTACGGCTTCTTGCAGGTGACCTGTGTGATTACATGGCCAGTGGGGATTTCAAATCTCTCTTCTTCTCTAACCTGCCAACACTGGCTGAAGGTCCAACAAATAAAATGGAAGGGAAAGGCGCAGAGCCAGAAAGTGATTTTTGTAAAATGTAAATAGTTGTTTTGTAAAAATCTTTGTAAAAATCTCTTTCTTGCTATCTACTAAGGTCTGCCTGTGTAACATGTGGACCCTGGAGACATACAGGCAATATGAAGGAAGAATTTTTATCTCTATTCAATTTGACCTAAAAGCCTATTAACATATTCCTACTCAATGTCTCAGATGGGAGGAAAAAAACATTTCAATTAAATGCTTACAAAAAAAGCAACAGAAAATAATGTTTAATATGGTTGATGAAGAAGGCCATGATGGTAAATCATGAATTCAGTCTTCTAGAATCTATAAAGAATGTGGGTGATTCTGCTACTTCATATTGTATGAAAAACTACTTTTGCAGCATTTGAAGGTACAGTACAGTGATGCAGCACAGGGACTGTCTGCTAGAGCACTTTGCTTTTATGCATGGTTATTTAATGTTTAACATCATTGAATCATTTTCTGAGTGCTACAGTATAACCACACACATTAAAATGGTTGGTTATAGCTTCATATTCAGCTTTTTTATGAAGATGTCTGGATTGCAAAGCTCATTTTACAGCTTCCTATTCAATAAAAGTAGAATCATATGTTTATCTTTAAAACAGACTGCAAATCTTGTGTACGGTTTATTACAAAAATATGTAAACATGTATAAGGTGAGATACCTTATAAATGATATAATATATTTGTTTTGTTTATAATTTGTATACTTATAAAAGTCAAAGTCAAGTCAAAGTCAATTTTATTGTCAATTTCTTCACATGTACTTGACATACAAAGGAATCGAAATTTCGTTTCTCACTATCCTATGCGTTTTACATGTACAAGTGCAGGTGCGCAAGACGAGACTATCCTAAACTACAATGGTAAAGTGTAGTAGCTTAAGGCTACTTTTGCCTAGTCTTACTAAACTAAACTAGAAACAAACAAACACGTATGACAGGACAAGACATGAGTACCCCAAGACAGACTATAGTATTGATTATTGGAAACATGCTGCTAAGATTTTCTATATATTTTAATATGGTTACTGCTGAAGTCTAATTTTCTGTAAAATTTTGGAAAACATGTTTGTAATAATAAAGCTTTTATTAATGATTCCAGAATTAATGTAGCATGAATGCTTAGGAAGTATATGTAAATTTCATCTAAAACCATCAAGCCTAAGCTTTACATATTTCCTGATGTATCAAACAATTATTGACTGTCATCTTGAAAGGTAGAAATATCTGCACTAACAAGAATAATAATAAAACTTTTTAAGCCTTTAAAGTACAGCAGAACTTCAAAAACAGTTGGTTTAGGCATTAGAAGCCAGTCATTTTTATATGGTCTAATACATATTATAATAAACAAAAATAAATGTTTTGTTTCTATTGACACCTGAAAAGCGAATTTTTCAAGTTGAATTTCATGATTTTCAGTGGAATTTCATCGAGGCAGCAATAGTTCTGCAAATATGAGAAAATTGTTTTGATTGACACAGGAATACAAAAGTGTTCAAATGAACCTTTTCAATATGAGCTTACAATATGACTAAACATATGACTCACATGTGTTTCATGTCCTTCTCTCAGGTTGTATGTGAGATCCTGCTGGATGTCCTGGACAAAGTGGTCTGAGTACTCCGGGTAAAGGTCCAGCACTTCATACAGCCCCTTCAGATTCACACACTGCAGGTCGCAGTAAGTCAGTGCTTTCACATCCGCGTTGGTTTTTATCACTCTGCCATCTAAGGACAGGTTAGCCCCAATCAGGTCACCTTTACCTGTTGAGAAAGATATAAGAAACATATAGGTCAGGGTCATAGTACAGTGTTTACACCCTGTTTAAAGAATTGAGGACACAGACTCTAGGGCAGGGGTCACAAACCCTGGTCCTGGAGGGCTACTGTGGGTGCAGGTTTTTGTTCCAACCCTGCAGTAACACACCTGATTCTACTAATGAAGGTCCTTAGCAAGGGCTCCAGTGGTTGATTGGTAGAATCAGGTGTGTTACAACTGCTTGGTTGGAACAAAAACCTGTACCCACAGTAGCCCTCCAGAAACAGGGTTGGGCAATACTGGTCCCTGAGGACTGGTGTGGCTGCAGGTTTTTGTTCCAACCAAGCAGTTGTAACACACCTGATTCTACTAAAGGTGGTTGATGAGTAGAATCAGGTGTGTAAATGCTTAGTTGGAACAAACACCTGCAGCCACAGAGACCCTTCAAGACCAGGATTGCCCACCCCTGGGTTAGAGGATGATATAGACTGCAAGGCAACCCGGCTACTTATGCCTCCATCTCTTTGTCTGCACACAGGTTCAGACCACAAACCATAACACATAACATGTCTTACATTCTCTATTTAGTAGATTCTTTATTAATCAATAGTTCTATTCTACACCAGACCAGAAAACATTACATTAATCTGTAGGGTACTTTTTTATAGTATATGTTATAACCAATAACTATAATAATATGCAATGCAAATGTATTAAAAATGTATGATAATTTACTGTATGTTCAGACTTTTACATGAAAAGACTGTTTTCACATTTATCTGCTGAGAGTGGAACTAATTCAGAAGCTAATTTTCATCCAGTATGCAACTGCATAGTGTAAAGCCCTCTGCAACGCAACTGAAACCTGTCTGAAACTCAGCCACAACAGTTGCAAGAGTTCCAACATTGTGAAACTAGTATCATTCAACAAACAACACAAAGTTTAATAGCTGATCTACAGTATGTCAACCAACAGTGAGCTAACGCTAAATAGCAGTTATCCAGTGGCTACCTGCACCCAAGCATTGTTAATGTTTAGATGGCATCTGTTTAATGATATGTCTACTTCATAGAATCTAGTGAGAAAAATAAAAAAACAAAAAGGGATGAAACATTACCAGTCTGGATTTAGTGAAATAAACTACTAGCATGTTTTAATTGCCTTAAAGTTTTCTAAGTTTCCTTAAGCACACAATACAGCTGCCACATTTTGAGCACATGTGTGAGTAATATGTTGAATCATACTTCTACCATGAGTCATAACGTCTCTCTGGAGCTAACCCCAATCACAGTAGGACCCCTTTGTAGTTTTTCTAAGTTGTTGTTGTTCCAATCCAAATAGTCAATTTTTTTTATATATACGCATATTTGCAATAAAAAGATTACTTCTTGACTAACCTGGTTTCTTGGCAGCAGTTTTCTTCTGCCCCAGAGCAACATTAAAAAACTTTTTTTGTTTTGAACGCACGTCTCTTGCCTGTCTGTCTGAATAAATATTATTGTGGTAAGGCCCAGGTAGTTTATTTGGGTCTGCCCTAGGACATGGTGGTAAAAGAATACTTGCTAATACTACTGGACCCTGCCAAATAAACTACAACTGGTTATCTGTGGATGCAGAACTTATTGAGTAATACCTTAAAAATAAAATAAAAACAAGTTTGAATGTAGGCAGTGAATGAACATATTATTATTCACAGGCTGATTAATAATTATCAAAATATAATCACTGTCACTACCTCTGGTAACACTTGAATGAACCGTTGACAGCTGTTTCCTGCTCTCCTACAGGCAGGACCCAGCTAAGTACCCTGTTAGTGTTAATGCCTCTTAAGCTGTAATAAAATATTCATTATGGTCATTGTGAACCATGAACGCTGCTCAATTACACCAGGACTGATGAAGCAGCAGTTGTGACCATTCTCTTCCCTGCTTCCCTTTCTGTCTCTCCTCACCCCTTTCATTAATTCTCTCCCTCCCTTTTAGTTGCTTGCTTGCTTGATTTCTCATTCCTCTTTCCCTTTCATAACATAGCGATCAAGAAGCCTCAGCTCAGGGAAACTTCTCATTACTATATGGATGGTTCTGACAAACATGTCAACTGGGCAGGTTTTAAGTAAGAAACTGCTGTAGAATCAGAGAAAGATTACTGATTACATTAATGGCACATGTGCTAAAAGGGCAAGTTTTAGACTAGTTCTATAATAACCATTAGGACTAACATTGTCCTGCACAATTTTTTACAATATTTACAATGCAATATTCTCGCTCCCTATCCTAAAGGGTCTTAATTGTCTACTGCCCGCCCTAATGTTTTCTTTAAGTTAAATGTCTATAATGTTTTATGTCTATTTCATGTCTGTTGTGAAGCACTTTGAGCTGCATTACTTTATGAAAGGGACTATAAAAATAGTTTATAATATTGCTTTCTCAATGCTTGCCTTTCTTTCTGTAATTTCTTTCTTTTCTCCCTTTTCCTCATTTCGTTCTTTTCACTTTTCCTTGCAACCTTCCCTTCCTCCAATTCATTTCTCATTTGTTGTGTTTTTCTTCCTTTCCCTCGTTTCCTTCTCTTTCTTTCTTTTCAATATTTCAATACCATGTTGTCTTGCTTATCATTTCCTGCTGTGACCTTACTGTTTATTATGTTACCAAGCTGTCTCTGCACGTACACACATACACACACACACACACACACACACACACACACACACACACACACACACACACACACACACACACACACACACACACACACACACAGAAACAGACAGAGAAACAGACAGAGAAAAGCCTTTTCTCCTTCAGTCAGACTCAATGTCAGCCTGACCTCATGCACAGTCAGCAGGCAAGTACAGAGACAATGCTCTATGCCTGTCAAGCCCTCCCACACACCAGTAAACAAATCCACCCACTCTTCAGCAGGATTGCTTGCATACAAGTACAAGGACACAATAACACACCTAGACAACACACATTCAAATGTGAAAACAGAGATCGAGATAAAGATATTGCTTCAACAGAGTGTCTGATTCATCTTGATAGATTAGAAATTCAGATCTTTGTCACGCATGCACACATATTGGCAGCAGATCGGCAATATGTCATTAAGGTTGATCAGGACAAAAGGTTTTGTTACTGTGCAGCTTGTTTGCATTTTTTTTCAGATTTGTTCTGAGCACAATGGCATGCATGTTTGTGCTTTTCTCTGCAGTTTTGAGTGGAAACATTTACAGTACTACAGAAAACAAGTAAGCATTTGGCAATATGGTGATGGTGTTTTTGTGTTTTTTTATGTAGTAAACTTGTCTGATTCAATTCTGCATAAATATATGCATAGGGAATATTCAGTACATATAGCCATACCTATATCTATTTTATACAAGTTAGTAAAAAAACTTTAAACTTTAATAATTATCATTACTATTTTAGAAATCAATATTCCCTAAAAACCTTTCCTTTGAGTTTGTTTTGGAATATTTTGCCTTCAATAACAAACATCCAAAATCTATTTTAGCATCTCTGCTTTCCTTTTTTTTTCAATCAATAATTTGCAAACTGCAGATGGAAATGCACAAAATACACCTACCAATAAAAGGAATTAATGGCTCTAAAATGACCTGCTTTAAATTATACACAGCTGGAGGATGGTAGAGGTGTGCCTGTAGGATGATCATGGACTGCTTCAGTAGAAGTAAACGTCCATCTGTGCTATTCAACCTTCAAGCTAGTATGCAACCAAACACAATAAAAAGCTGAAATGTATGAATCCTTTAGCTCCCTCATTTTTTATGTGACTCATGTTGAAAACATAGCAATTGATTTCATTGGAGCATAACAACATACTCTGATGGTGAGCTGTTGTCTTTAGGACACTGTGATGGTTCAAAACATTGGACTCATTTACAGGACACAGCTTTATCACAATGTGTAAACCTTCTTCATTCAATTTGTTTGCTGCCTTTGTTTTCTTTGTTATTTCTTTGATTTGATAGTGTGTAGGGTGGACATTTACCACCAGATTGGGCCGGCTTTCTGTATCAGATTTGTCACTGGAAAAAAAGGACCACCATGCTCTATGTATCACTGGGAATAAAGGTTTACCATCATACAGCAAATTTGCATGAGGCTCTGGAGATTTCTTTAACAAAAGCTGCTGCAGGTAGTGTCATACCCAGGATGGCCAGCACCATGCCATCTTTTAGCACCTCCATGGACCCTGAACAAACGAAGAAGATGGCCTGGAGTGCGTCACCCTGTCGGAGGAGGTACTCTCCAGGAGCGCAGAAGGAGGTCTTGATGTGGAGGGATAGGGAGCGCAGGCAGCCACGGCTGGCAGCGGCGAACACGGACAGCTCCAGGATCTCCTTGTTAAGGTGCATGGTGATGTCAGACCGCAACTCATCCGGGAAGTCCTTCAGCAGCTGAGGAGATGATGGGAGGGAGAATGGCAGTGAATGAGAACCAGGGAAAAGGAAGAGGGTGCAGGGAAGAAGAGAAACTACCACTATGCTCCAACAGCGTCACTGCTGCTGTCTAGGATGTAAAGGGCCTCTGCGTTGCTACCACTTACTTTAAACCCAACTGGAGGTCCAGGGAGGAAGTGATCTCTGCAAAACCAATCTGTACTGTCACATCACGTAGACTAAAACAGAGAGGGACAGTCAGAGTGTCTGAGCAGAGAAATCTAATCCATATTCCATGTAAGAGGTTAGAGCCCAACCCAGCCCAGGAAACTCAGATCAGTCTCAAACATGCTGTACTCAATGTCAGATCTTTAAATAACAAATCTTTCTTAATTAATAATTTTATTTCTTCTAATAATCTTGATTTTATGTTCTTAACCGAGACGTGGCTTGATAATAGTACAGGTAACGCAGTCCTGATTGAGGCTACTCCACCTCACTATACCTTTGAGTTTGAAACACGACAAAACCAGAGAGGTGGGGGCGTTTGTAGCATTTTCAGGGAGAATATAGTCACCCACAAATTGTCATTTGGGTTGTTCTCTTCATTTGAGTATGTGTCTGTCAAAATGGAGCTAAAACAAGCATCCATAGTTTATGTCACTATCTACAAGCCACCTCAGAATTGTTTTATTGATGATTTTTCAGAACTACTTTCAGTTTTGTGCACTGAATTTGACCATTTTGTTGTAACAGGTGATTTAAATGTACATGTGGATGTAGCCAGCAACAGACAAGCTAAAGAACTCAATGCTGTCCTTGAAATGTTTGGTCTAACTCAGCATGTGACCGAGCCCACTCACAACAGAGGGCACACACTGGATGTGCTCATTACTAAGGGGGTTACTGCTTCAAATGTTAATGTCATGGATGTCGCATTATCTGATCATTTTTGTTTGTTCTTTGACCTGTCTGTTACACCAAAGCCGGCAGCTGGGCCAAAAAAAGTTCAAAGAAGACTCATAAATGACAAAACAAGGGCACAGTTTATGGAAATGATTGCTTTTGAAAATACCGCTGGTTCTAATGTTGATGATCTGTGGAACTCCTATACATCGAGTTTTTTAAATGTCTTGGACAACATTGCCCCTTTCAAGGTTAGAGAGGTTAAAAACAGGCAAAAGGCACCATGGAGAAATGATGACTCAGTCAGGGCACAAAAGAGAGAGTGCCGGGGAGCCGAACGGAAATGGCGCAAATCAAAACTCCA
Source organism: Eupleurogrammus muticus (assembly GCA_036785175.1). NCBI lineage: Eukaryota > Metazoa > Chordata > Actinopteri > Scombriformes > Trichiuridae > Eupleurogrammus > Eupleurogrammus muticus. Next base: position 1,621,939 of record JAYKQN010000020.1, on the reverse strand, counting down.
GGTTGATCTAGAGATCTATAAAAAGAAGTTATGCATGTTTAACCAGACTTTGAAAAAATCAAGGGAGAGATATTTCTCTGAAATCATCACCAACTGCAATGGTAACGCTCGAGTTCTGTTTCTGTTCTGTTTGCTACAGTAAACAGATTAACAAACCCTCCAGTTTCACTGCCCTTAGAACTAATTTCTACATCAAAGTGCAATGAGTTTGCGATATTCTTTAGTGATAAAGTTCAGAGTATTAAGAATGCAATCATTTCCACCACACAGATAATAACCCTTCATTCACCTAAACACCTCGAGCTGACACGTTTCACTCCTGTTACTGACAGAACAGTCGAAGAGATCATCTCAGGTCTGAGTTCATCCACATGCTGCCTTGATGGGTTACCCACTAGATTTCTAAAGTCTGTGTTGAACAGCTTATTAGTAGAAGTTACTTATCTAGTTAACATCTCATTGGAGAGAGGAACATTTCCAAAAGCCCTGAAAACCGCGGTTATTAAGCCTCTCCTAAAGAAGAACAGTCTTGATGCCACAGTTTTAAACAACTACCGACCCATATCAAACCTGCCATTCTTAGGTAAAGTCCTCGAAAAAGTTGTTTATCAGCAGCTAAGTGACTTTCTCCTATCTCACAACGCTTTTGATACTTTCCAGTCTGGTTTTCGACCTCACCATAGCACTGAGACAGCTCTGATCAAGGTGATAAATAACATCCGCCTGAACACAGATGCAGGCAGAGTCTCAGTCTTAGTTCTGCTGGACCGGAGCACTGCCTTTGACACTGTGGACCATGATATTCTTTTCAGAGGTTGGAGAACTGGCTGGGAATCTCTGATCCTGCTCTAAACTGGTTTAAGTCTTGTATCTTGAGGACAGAACTTACTTTGTTAAAATTGGAAATTGCATTTCAGACAAAATGTCTGTGACCTGTGGTGTTCCCCAGGGCTCAATCCTGGGGCCCCTCCTGTTCAATTTGTACATGCTTCCGTTAGGCCAACCAATACGCAGCAACAATGTGTCTTACCACAACTATGCAGACGACACTCAGATCTATGTGTCTCTGACAGCAGGTGAACATGGGCCTGTGGATTCACTCTGTCGCTGTATTGAACAAATCACTGTGTGGATGCAAAACAACTTTCTCCAGCTAAACTCAGAAAAAACTGAAATAATCGTCTTTGGGCCAATGAAGCTAAGAGAACGTGTAATCAGTCACCTTCAGTCTCGTTCTCTAAAACCAAAAACACAGGTTAGAAATCTAGGGGTGCTAATGGACTCAGACCTGAACTTTCACAGCCACATAAAGTCAACAATATCAACAGCCTTTTACCATCTAAAACACATTGCCAAAATCAAAAATATAGTGTCTAAACCAGACTTGGAAAGACTGATCCATGCATTTGTCTCCAGCAGGTTAGACTACTGCAATGGCCTGCTCACTGGTCTCTCTAAACGAGCTGTTAAACAACTACAGAACATTCAGAACGCTGCAGCTCGAGTCCTGACTAGAACCAGAAAATATGACCATATTAGTCCAGTGCTCATGTCTCTGCACTGGCTTCCTGTCACTCAGAGAATAGACTTTAAAACAGCTTTGCTTGTGTACAAGTCTCTTCATGGTCTAGCACCAAAATACATCTATGACATGTTAGAGCCATACGAGCCATCTAGGACCCTGAGAACCTCAGGGACTGGTCTCCTGCAGGTGCCCAGAGTCAGGACTAAACATGGTGAAGCTACATTCCAGTTTTCTGCAGCTAAAATCTGGAACAGTCTTCCAGAGAATGTGAGACAGGCCTCAACGCTGACAATGTTTAAGACCAGGCTGAAAACAGTTCTGTTTAACCGTGCATATGAAAACTGAAAGTATCTTATCTACACTCTTCACTCTTTTTTAAATTAATGCTGAATTCTATGTTTTATGATTTTCCTTTTGTGATTTTATGTATGTGTTGCTCTCCTTTTGTGATTTTGTGTAACTGTAAAGCACTTTGAATTTCCCTGTGTATGAATTGTGTTCTACAAACAAACTTGCCTTGCCTTGCCTTGCCTATGCTGCAAAATCATTGATGGGCTATAATGATGATCCCGTCAGTGAGGAGAGAGGAGTGTAAAGCAGCGTCTTACTGGAGAAACGGTAGAGATAAGTTCTGATCTTTATCTGGTTTAGCTGCTACTTTAATCCTTACTAACACATGCTACTGTGGCTGTAACCAATGACAAAACAACTAACTTAAGAAAAGTTCACAAATGCTGCATCCTTGCTTCTTTCACCCGCTGCGGAGTGTTAAAGAATCCCATATCTGTATGCAGTACATCTGAAACCTAGACATATATATATATATATATATATATATATATATATATATATATATATATATATATATATATATATATATATATATGTATATCAAGTGCTAGAACGTCATCTTGTCAGGACAAAGATCAGGAGCTCATTCTAACCTACCATCGATCAATGAGTCATTAGGTCAAACTATCTTTAATCAACAGGAAAAGCCTGTCTATAAACTATGTGCCTGTCTATCATCTATGTGCCTGTCTATAATCTGTGTAGGTGACAGCTGTCTTACTGTTAGATTATGCCTTTACTGTTTTGTCATGCCACTTTTACAAATCTCACTTTGTCTCTACAAGTTTATGTTTATGTATTGTTCCATTTTTTCATTGCTAGCACTCATCATGCACAACACCTTTTTTGTGCACTTGGCACATACTGTTTGTGCCAAGTGCACAAAAAAGGACAAGGTTCGACATTAACGGATGCCCGCTTGCCCGGGGCAAGTAAAAATAACGGGCGGGCAAGTCGAACCTGTTCAGACTTGCCCGCTCGGGCAAGTGCCATGCGTGTGTCTCTGTGTGTACGCGTGCGCGCATGCGTGTCAGACCGCAGCAATGGCCGAGGGTTCCGAGACGAAGCGTAGAAGAACTTTCCTGCCTTCCTGGAAGCAAACTTTTCCGTGGGTCGATTACGATGGGAAAGTCATGTTTTGTGTGGTATGCAGGGAATTCCCGTCAAAGGCTGACAAAACCAGTTCGTTTTTCCGCGGGAGCGAAAGCTTCCGAAAAAACAACTTGGATAGCCACGCAAAATCAGCCCCGCACTTCGCTTGCGTTGAGGCAAAAAAACGCACTAATGTTCCTGGACCTATGGACCGTTGTGTCCAAAGGCTTAACGAGGAGAGCCACAACCAGCTCAAAAGATGTATGACCACCGCTTACCACATCGCCAAAACGGAGCAGCCATTCACGCAATATCCATCCCTCTTAAGTCTCCAAAGTACAAATGGCGTCGATGTCGGGTCACGATACTGGTCGGATCAAGCATGCCGGAGGTAAGTAATTAAAATTCACGTTAACTGTTAGCTCAGTGTTTTACTTTAAGCGCAACAGCTGCAGGCTGTATTTAACACAAGCTAACGTGTTTAACCACAAGCTAACGTGTTAAGCTAACGCGTTTAACCACAAGCTAACGTGTTAAGAGACAGCAGATACGTTTTTCTAACATTGAACACAGTACTTTTTTCTTTATCGTTTCCAGATTCATTGAAGTTATCTACGATGATATCTGGGAGCCTTGCTTAAAACAAATAAAGGCAGCACCCTTCATTAGTGTCCTGGCCGATGCTGCTACAGACGTTAGTGTGAGGGACCTGGAGGGGATTTACGTAAGGCTGATGAGAGATGGGCAGCCCAAAAATGTTTTTGTGGCAGTGGAGGAATTGAAACATGCTACTGCTCCAGGACACTGCGATGCTATTAATTCTGGTAAGATGATAAAATAGCACACAAATATAAGTAAATAGTCAGATGAATTATACACACACAAACATTAAGATTAACTGAATTGTATTATATTAGACATTAGTATATTTTTATGTCATTGTGTTTTTAGCCCTACAGAAAAGTGGGCTACATGACTGGAAGATGAAGACAGTTGGCTTTGGGTCTGATGGGGCTGCGGTGATGGTGGGACGGCGTGGGGGCGTGTCAACCCTTCTGCGCCAAGAAATTCTGTATCTTATAAACATCCAGTGCCTTGGTCACTGACTGGAACTGGCAGCCATGGATACCATCAATCAACATGCCAACATGAAGAAAGTGTTTTCCCTGATTACCATCAAGTGAATTGTTCTTCTCCATTCCTACCTGAAATTGTATCATTCATTTCTTTTCTCTACATTTTATGCCACAGAATGAAGATGGAGCTGCTGAACAAAGTCCATGAAAGTCTCGTGAGGCGTTTCAAGAATGTGGAGACAGATGAGGTTTTGAAGGCAGCTTCGAATCTTGCAGATCCAAGAGAGTGGCCCACAGATAAGCAAGACCTGGCCCACTACGGCAGTGACTTCCTCCATACAGTTATGAGCCACTTTGCTGAAGTACTGGACCGTAATGGATGCGATCGCATTAAGGCAAAGCATTCAGAATGGCCAGCTGCAAAGATATTGATAAAATCCCTGCCACCAGGCCAGCAAGCCAGGGCATGGGAGGATTTTCTTCTCGACCCAGAACGAAACAAGTCTTTCTCCAACCTCCTGATGGTTGTAGAGGTGATCCTGGTGCTGCCACTGTCCACTGCAGCATGTGAACGTGGCTTCAGTGCAATGAAGAGGATCAAATCTGATTGGAGGAGCCAGCTGTCTGTTAAAATTGTCTAGGCTGATGTTTTTGGCTATTGAAGGCCCTCCTGTCCAAGATTTCAACAGTGATCGTGCTTTACACCGGTGGCTCACAAGTTCAGAAAGGGCACGGAGAGTGTAACATACACACACACTAATTTACCGATGCACTAGTTCTAACTGTACTTTGTTGTACAAAATGTTAAATGTAAAGAAAAAATAAATACTACTTTCTGAAGGAAGACATGTTGTGTAGTGTCATATAAAGTCAACAGACAATGGATTTTATTAAGATAGAATTCACGATGAAGATTTGAACAACACAAGACAAAAAAAATAACGTCTTAGGTGGGGCAAGTAAGAATTTAAATGGGGCAAGTAGATTTAAGAAGTACTTGCCCGACAGGGCAGGTAGGAAAAAACCTTAACGTCGAACCCTGAAGGATATATATGATGCAAACAAGGGTTTACAAGGGTTCTCTGAATCTCTTGGTCACATATTCTGTCACTATGTATGAGACATACACAATGTTATGTTGTAGGGAACCACAATAGCGATAACATTACTTTTCCTGTCTTATGTGTCTGATGAGTGAGGATTAGAAAAGCATGTGATCTTTAAAATGGATTATTAATCATACATGTTAGGGATATAAAAGAAAAAGAGGATGAGGATGTAAACCAGCTTGAGTGTATACAGCTATTTACATATGTTGTGAGCTGAAGCAAAAAGACTTGAAACTAAATTAAATTTTATCTAATTTTACCTCATTACAGTCGATGCCGTTGTTGACTGACCAGGTTGTCTGAAAGTACTCCAACATTCGCTGCTTTAGGCTCTGTGGTAGATGATGCACGCGTATGAAGTCCTTGAGGTCTTTGGTTCTGGTGTGGTACTGAGACCAGCGTGAGTACATCCTCTGGATAATGGCCGTCACATTACCAAAGACCAATGCATGCATGAGCGCTGTAGGTATAAGAAAACAGGGAGAGATTAGGCTGACAGTAGATTGCCAAGACTGAAAACAAAACTACTTTTTGGGTGCTATCCCTATAGTGAAAGGTTAGCACTTGCAGTGCAGGAAAAACAGCATTGTTCATTTTACGTATGAATCTTCGAACCCAAACACAATATAAATGTAGTTCCATTTCATAATTTGACCAGTGATCAGTGATGTGCAGGTTTTATTTATACCTCCGATAAGCATGACACAAACAGAGAAGATCTTCTCCGCGTCAGTGTTGGCTGACACATTTCCAAAGCCCACGCTGGTCAGACTGCTGAGGGTGAAGTAGAGTGAGGCAATGTAGACGCTACGGATGGATGGGCCGTTGCTGGTTCCGTTTATGCCTCCTATAGCATAGTACGGTGACTCAAGACGCTTCCCTAGCTCGTGGAGCCATCCTGTTTTTAAGGTGGTGTAAGTGGGGAAATTGATGGGCAGAAGGGGGAGCAGAAAGTTAGATGTAGACAAACAGGCAGCATGTAAACATATTAAATAATGTACAGTACTTCTATGTTCTTTTTCCATGTTGATTACATTGTGCCATTCTGTCACAACATTATATTTCAAGTAACCATATCTTTTGAGTACTATAAACAAGTTAAAAGTTTTTTTTTTTTTTTTTTTTTTTACAAATCTTTGAATATTCCTCCCAATTTTACACAATATTGTCTTGTATTTTGTATGTTATCACTGCAAATGCATTATTTCACTGTACAATATATGTAGTTTTTTGACACTAAGTTCTGCAGTGGTCCACTCAAAGCACAGTGTAGTGAAGCATCTAGATTCTGGACACTGTGTCTCCTCTATACTACATGCAGAACAAAAGACTCAATAGTAAAAGGAGTTCAGATGGATGGAAACCAGAACCCATGGTCTGTCCAGTGGTGAAACATGCGGTTGATCCCAGGAGAGTTTGCAGCAGACACTGATGAATGGTAATTGGATGGAAGGCCCTTATAGTTGCCTAACTTCAATGCACATCTGGCATCAAAAACACATAATTAGGATACAACACATTAATCTTGCCTAATGCACTGACTTGTTATTTTATGACATTGAAATGCTGTAATTGGTGGAGAGAAATCTGCATCATTCTCTTGACCCAGTCAATGCTGACCTGGAACCTGTTATATAGATGCAAGGGAGAGGTAATTGCAAGCAGTGTAGCTCATCGATACTGACCAGATATCTGCCCAGGGGGCCTCAGGGCTCCATCATTAATTGCCAGGAGAATCAGTCATTCTCTCAGTCAGTTTTACAAATACACACAAACTGATCCAGTTGTTTCTCTATTGTTTTCTATTCCATACATATTAAACAACTGACTTAGCTATCAATAAAATCATTAACTTAGCTTTAGCTGCTAAAATACCAAATTTTATTGAAATATTAAGAGATCAAGTGAAATATTAAGAGATCAAGTGTGTATGTAACACTGTTGTACCGCTAATCTTCTAATCTATAACATGACTACAGATGCCACTAGGGCTAAATGATGTATATGTGCTGTTTATGTGTTTATTAATGCCATGTGCTGAAAAAAAACAGGACAAAATTCAGATTTACATCTTTTTTTTCAAGCAACAAGTCATAATTGATATATTTGACAGAATTTTGGAGAGGGCGCATAAAAGCTCAGTGTTTCCTTTAGAGTATATTGATTTGCAAAGCTTGACAAAGTTGGATAATAGCTCCCTCAGAAAGCAAAAGTCAATGATACAGAAAACAAAAAGAAACAAAGAATTGTATTTCTATCAACAACACAACTGTATGACTTCAAGGCCATGAATATCTGGTAAAGATCTTTAAGCCAATGCCACATCACAGTTGGTCAACTTCCTGGTTCCTTAAGCTTCCTGTTTGAAACTTTCACTACAGCAGCATGTAGTAGCATGCAGTATCCTTGGAATTCTGTCGTTTGCATGATTTTACCCTTTTGTTCCAATGACAATCTACATTGCCAGATCACACCAAGCTTTATGTGTTTTCATACTATATGTTGAAACTGAACTGCAACGTAGAATAATAGAATATTGTGTGGATTTCTGGGGAAGTCAAATACCACTAGAGTTCCCAATAGCCCACCCTCTGTGAGCTGAAAAGAATGACAGCCACTTCTCACTACTCACCAATATCCCAGTTATAGGCGTTGGCCTCTATCTCCATCTTGCCGATAATGTACCAGATGCATGCCATCCAGTGGGCCAGCAGGGCAAACATGGACATCAGCAGGGTCAGGACCACTGTGCTGTGTTGTGAGTAGCGGTCCATCTTCTGAAGCAAGCGCAGCAAACGGAGCAGGCGAACCGTTTTCAACAGGTGGACCACAGACACCTGGGAATAAACACAAACGGATGTATCAGCCACTGGTTATATCAGGAGTGTGAGGATGAGATCATTTCTTTCATTTATTGATTCCCAAATTATTTTTTTTGTCTTCAGCCATAGTGATTATTGTAAATAATAAAATATATATATCAAAAATCTGTCAATTGATTCCTTAGTGGAAAATACAGCCTGAGAATTACATTGTGTGAGCACATTTCCACTATCCTCGCTTCATTGCATTGGTTACTTGTGGTGTTCAGAATTGATTGTAAAATGTTCTTGCTTGTTTTTAAATTAATGACATTTTGACCTGCTAAGCCTTTATACCCGTGAACAGCAGCAAGCCAGCTGTTTGTCTCAGTCCCCAAAGTGAGGCTCTAGATCAGGGGTGTCAAAGTCAAATGGACATGGGGGCCAAATGAAAAATTTAGGAACAAGCTAAGGGCCGGACTGATCGAACGTTCATTGAAAAAAAATAAAATGACCGCATATAGTCTAGTGATCCCCATTAAACAGACTGAAACCCTAAAAATAATACTAATTACATATTAATAATACTATATAATCAAATAAATACATAAAAAGCTTTATGTAAAAATCCCCAAAACATAAACATTAAATGAATGCGGTATTATTCAAGGCACCATCAGTATTACTTCTCAGGGAAATGGGAACGAAAATGACCTAAATTTACTTCAAAGAAATAAATAATATCAGCAATTTTCTATAATTCACTCAATTGAAATATTTTTAAAACAAATTGGATTGAAATACAATAATAAAGTGCAAAAATCTTTTAGCATGAGGAAAAGGAAAAGTCACATGTGGTGTGAAAACAAGTAGTTCACTTCTAAACTTTAACTGAGTAAAAAACTCTGAATACGTTGCACAGTAATGTTAACTTTTTTGAAGCTGTGGCTGATACTTGGTGGTGTCTCTTCTTTTGAACAAGTTCATCAATGTCTGGGCTAATTTAGTGATCTCTTCTGTCTTGTCTCATGCTGCCGTCTCAGATTCTCTTTTATCACTGCCACACTTTCTCCACACAAAAGTCACAGAGGTTCTCCAGCTACCTCCGTGAACATGTGCTCCGATTCCCACCCTGTTTTAAAAGTCCGGTTCGCAGTGTCCACCTTCCGTTTTGCCATTTTTTAAGGGTAGGCTATTTGAAAGTTTTGAAGTGACGCTAATGCCCGCTGATGAATAATGAAAGGAAGTGGCCTCCCGGTCGCAGCGCCACCGTTGAATTGTGGGTAATGTAGTGCGTTATTGCGCGTAAAGTACCTGGATGCTACTGGCGTGCAGTTGCCTGTGGGCCAGTTCTAATAATAAATGTATATAATCCTGGCGGCCAGAAAAAAACTTCTCGCGGGACGGATGTGGCCCGCGGGCCTCGACTTTGACATATGTGCTCTAGATAGAGGGTAAAAGGCTGTTTCAGTAAGGGCTCCGCTGGGAACTGGGAATCAGACAAGTTATGTCAGTGTCCTCTTTTTATTCATTTTTCTTTTTGTCTCATGTTTTTCATTAATTTGAATGATTTGTATTCTCTAATCTGCCATTTCACTATTTGTTTTTGGTTTTATGTCTGTGAAGCACTTGTTTTTGACTACCATTAAAAAAGGTGGCATAGAGGGCATATTGATAATTTTTTTCTACTTTTGCACTTATCTTCATAGCTTTTTTTCTTCTTTTAATTGGCGTGATTTAATCATTCATAACCATTTATTCCTCACTATGGTGATTTGGTTCTGCTTGAACAAATCCTAGCATACTTCTTGTAGACTGTCTTCATTATATATTGGCACACTGCCCTCTCTTCAACCAGGACTCCTAAAGACAACATATCTTTCAGTCTTTGCCAATCATTGATCAAGAACCACTTACTCCATAACCTCCTTTTTTTCTTAAAACTTTTCAGATTTTTCCTCTCAGAGCAAATTCAGACACAATTCAGACAAAAAAGAGAAATGTTACAGACACACACAATAGGGTTAGACTCTCCCTTTTACAGACAGTATACACAGACACACACACACACACACACACACACACACACACACACACACACACACACACACACACACACACAAATATACTCTTATACACAGCACTACCTGAAATAACCAAAACCCTTTCCTCTTTCCCATTGCTTCATGTCCTCTCTGGCATTAGATGCTGCTCAAGTAATCTTCTATAATTAGTATTCAGAATCCATAAAACTGTTTCCTGATGAAGGATCCTTGAATATAAAATTACGAATTAGAGCAATCAGGCACTTCTTCACAGGTGTTGTCTGTTCTGCTTTTTAACCTCACACATATATATGTTAATTTTCTGTCCTCCCTCACTCTGTTTCTCCTTTAGTCATTCAGCCTTTCAAATCCTTCACAAAGTAAGGTTTTTTTTTTCCATGAGTCCTGCTAGTCCTGCTTCCTTCTGATAATGTTGTGTTCCTTGTCATACCTTTCTTTCATTCATGTGATGTAAATGTCATCTATTGTGCACCTGATGCTCTGGAAATCTCTAGCACCAGTCTATCATTTGGGATTTCAAGGTATATGATGTATGTGTATTTGCTTGTCTGTGTGTCTATGTGTCTATGTGTCTGTGTGTGTGTGTGTGTGTGTGTGTGTGTGTGTGTGTGTGTGTGTGAGATCAAGGGAAAAGGACAACCAGAGCAGGAAGCAAAGCTAAGTGAACAGCAACTTTTGCATTTGTCTCCAGTTTTTTTTATGTCATTTTCTTAACACAATCTCACTGTGACAAATAGGAACCAGTTCTCTATTGCATCACTGCATGGATGGTAATGAGCCCTTCTACCAAGCTCTGGGGATGGTAGAGAGGAGAAGGAGATACCATATCCTCCCTACCATCTATCACCCCCCTGCATTCCACCTATCGAGAGAGCTGGCTGCGCCACATCATGTTCTCCTCCAGCAGGAGCAGGATGCAATATCATGTAGGCAAAACATCTTCTATCACTTTCTCCCTTATACTTTTTACTTTCTGTTCCATCTGTTCTATCTCGACCGTGTCATTTACATTTCCAGTTTCTTAGCTCATCAGGTGTGCAATTTACAATACGCTAGGTTTCTTATTTTTCCTCTGCAGCATTTCTGCGAATGACTCGACAACTTAAAAAAATGCTCATTATTTCGCACCCTGCAGTTACGCCTCTATCCCTACAAGTCAATCACAACGAATGTTTATATATTTTATTGATACAGCAGCATGGGTCTTCCTTCCTGGTGTTTATTTTTCAACAATGAAGAAAATTGGCATTAGCATCATCTACTTATTGCTAAATCATGTTTAGATGATGTTTGACTAGAAAATATGATGACTAAAATGGACAAATCAGACAAGAATACAGTATTGTGTTTTGTTTGTTTTGTACAGCTTTAAAAAATTAACAGAATTATATTAGATCAATGCAGAGAAGAATTTCACTCATACAGGAAACAAAAAGAACTCAAAAATTTAAATCTAAAATCCAATTACCAAATCCAAGTTTGTAAATGTAAAGCTGTTCACAGGACAAAACAATAGAAAGAGAAGCAGACAGTGGAGAGATGCAGAAGATGATAATCCATCCATCCATCCATCCATTGTCTATCCCGCTTATTCCCTTTCGGGGTCGCAGGGGTCTGCTGGAGCCTATCCCAGCGCGTTAAGGCGAGAGGCAGGGATACACCCCAGATGGTCGCCAGCCAATCGTGGGGCACACACACCATTCACACACCATTCACTCTCACACTCACACCTATGGGCAATTTAGAGTTTACCAATTAACCTGAGCATGTTTTTTGTATTGTGGGAGGAAACCGGAGTACCCGGTGAAAACCCACGCAGACACGGGGAGAACATGCAAACTCCACACAGAAAGGCCCCAGACCCAGGCTCAAGGCGGTCTTGAACCTGCGACCTTCTTGCTGTGAGGCAACAGTGCTACCCACCGCACCACCGTGTCGCCCGAAGATGATAATATGAATTAGAAATATATATAAAGAAAATAATTAACATTCTATCTGCATTTAACTAAAAAAGCATAAATAAATAAAAAAAGCCTAAAACCACAGTGATTTATAGCAAAAAACAGAGAACATGATTAATGGAGAGAACACTGTTGAGACCCCTCGGCTCATTTTGGTGAAAAATGGCTCCTGTCCTCAGAGGGGACATCAGTGTGAATGCTCTATCCTTAGAGGGGATATCATGCACAGCAATTACTGGCCATCTCTGGTCTCCCCAGCAGTAGGGGAACTTGTGGCCCAGTAGCTCTACCCCACAATCCCACCCTATTGGGACCATATGGTATTTCCATTATTAGAGTCTGGAGCCAAGCACCTTTGCCTGGAGCAGTCTGTCAGCATGCCCACCACCTCCCTCCCTCTGTACTGTAAAAGTCATCTTCTCAATGTCTTTTGCTCAGAATATCTGCTGCTGCTCTTTGGCTGTGTCTCAGGCTCACTGCTTAGCATAAAATGTTTTTTCTTTTTACATATCATGAATTTTTGTTGCGGCAAAAATTTCCAAATACATTTTATGCACAAAAATATACTTTCTATATTTATACCATGGACATCCAAACGTGGTGTCATATGAAGCAATCAAATCATTCACTTCCTCCAGAAATTATTTTAGAAAAAAATTTGAATATATTCTTTGTCTTTTAATAGTAGTGCCTATTTTGTCAGGTCCCTGGGGTGGACTTGGCGCCCCCACCTGAGATCTGCAGGAACTACATCCAATCAGCTAATGATCTCCACCTGCGACACTGGGTATTTAAGCCCCACATGGTCCATTGCTCGGTCTCTGGTTCTCCGTTTCGACTGCTTATTGATGTTGTCACTACGAGAAGCCTGCCTGCCGAATCCTGCCTGCCGAATCCTGCCTGCCGAATCCTGCCTGCCGAATCCTGCCTGCCGAATCCTGCCTGCCGAATCCTGCCTGCCGAATCCTGCCTGCCGAATCCTGCCTGCCGAATCCTGCCTGCCGAATCCTGCCTGAACGCTGCCGATAATAGTCATTTTGATCTGCACTTGGGTCTATCCTTCCTTGAGCGCCCCTAACAGAAGAACCAGAGCACGAAATGGACTCAGGGGATCTTCTCTTGACCTGCCTGGAGCACCGGCAAGTGCTGCTCGACCGGCAGGCCCGACTCGATGCTCTACAGGAGAGTATCCGGGACCTCCAAAGGGCCTTGGGAACCTCCACACCAGCCCCAACCTGGCTCCCTACCTGGACCCCTTCCCGGGTGCCGACCCAGATTCCGGCCCAGACCCCAACCTGGTTCCATGCTCAGATCCCTGTCCAGGCCCCCTCTCTGAGCGCAAGACAGACGGAGGACAACATGGATCCGAACACAACGATTCTGCGTGTGAAGAGAAAAAGGGGCATCGACCCCGCCGATGCTCTGCTACCATCGTGCAAACGTATCCGACCTGAGCCTGAACCGGAACCAGCGCCTGAACCAGCACCGGAACCCGAGCCTGATCCCGAACCAGAACCCGAGCCTGAACCCGAGCCTGAACTTGAGCCTGAACCAGCACCCGAGCCGGAACCCGAACCAGCACCTGAGCCCGAACCAGAACCCGAACCAGCACCTGAGCGTGCACCTGAGCCTGAACCAGCGCCTGAGCCGGAACCGGAACCAGCGCCTGAGCCTGAGCCGGAACCAGCGCCTGAGCCTGAGCCTGAACCGGAACCAGCGCCTGAGCCTGAACCAGCACCGGAACCAGAACCAGCGCCTGAACCCGCACCTGAGCCTGAACTAGAACCTGAGCCTAAACCAGCGCCCGAGCCTGAACCAGAGCCTGAACCAGAACCAGCGACTGAGCCTGAACCAGAACTGGAACCAGAACCTGGGCCTGTACTCTCTCTGACTGTGTGCCCTGCCCCCAAGCCCCCCCCCCACCCGGTCCATGTCCAGGGGACGCCAGGAGGCGTCCATTAGGAGCAGGGTACTGTCAGGTCCCTGGGGTGGACTTGGCGCCCCCACCTGAGATCTGCAGGAACTACATCCAATCAGCTAATTATCTCCACCTGCGACACTGGGTATTTAAGCCCCACATGGTCCATTGCTCGGTCTCTAGTACTCCGTTTCGACTGCTTATTGATGTTGTCACTCCGAGAAGCCTGCCTGCCGAATCCTGCCTGAACGCTGCCGATAATGTCATTTTGATCTGCACTTGGGTCTATCCTTCCTTGAGCGCCCCTAACATATTTTTTCACAGCAAATATGGGTCATTTTGCATTATATCACATTAGTTATGCTAATGTTAAATATGAACATATCTATTGTATGTTTTATTATCATTATGGAAATAAACTCCCTAAAAATCCTCTCACAAGATGAAAAACAACAAAAATAACCTCAGTAGTCAATCTGATTATCATTCAGTTGGGTTCCATATGGGTTTCAGGTGGTATATTGGATCGTTTAATTAGTTCGGGCTCGTGTAGCCAGGCCAACTACCTCCTAGTGCACTTTGTGCACTGGGAGGTAGTTGGCCTGGCGAAGTATTAAACTTTCCTACATTTATTCTATCCATCTATCTGGCAATATTCATTCCTATGGCGACGTAGTCGCCATTTTTGTGCGAGATTTTGGCGTAATGCATTCCGGATGGGGAGTCCAGAGTTGTGATGTCATCGGTAGAGTGTGAAAGCATAAATTGCTCTGAAAAAAAATGTTCTAACTCGCGGCTATGGCCAGACTTTTCACCGGACGTTAATTTTTATAGCAAAACGTCGGCACAACCCTCCTGAGTAAGAAAGCTGAGAGTTGTACAGTTATGGCGCTATGACCCTCCAAGCGCAGCTTCGTGCTCCTGCTCTTCCTATCTCTCCCATTATAAATTTTTGCCCACTCATTCAGCATTTTTGAAAAACATTGAATTTCTAACCTGCTCCTGTGCCCACATTTTTCAAGCTACAGAAATAAAGGATATATCAACACGACCAGGTGATCCTCACCTCTTAGAAAATATGCTCATTTTGTGATTATGAATTACGGTTTTTGAGTTATGAGCAGCTGTATTTGTATATTGATGGAGCTGTGGGCTGTAGCAATGGCCCACAGCTCCATCAATATAACAGAATGAGAGCATTTTGGCTGTTGGTTTTTCCTTAAGAACTTTGGATCTAAATGTCTGACACATACCAAACTTGGCAGTAATGACCAGAGGGACCCCAGGATCACATCCCTGGCATCAAAATGTTTTAAAGAGCCAGAGTAGAGTCCCGACGCCCAACGGCCCAGCCCGAACTCTCACAATTGCTGCGGGAATTGTCTAGTTTATATTATACTTGTAGAGTGAGAGTTAACAACTACAATTACAACAACAATTAGAAAGATTCAATACATCTCTGTCAATATATAAGAGCCAAAAAGCATTAAACATTCATAAGCAACAGACCAAAAAACCCTTAGTGCTTCACTGAGTGACATCCCTCAGCCAGGGAAGAGACAAGGTCTACTTAATTGCTACACATCCTGGTGTCTTCCTCCATTCATCTCTTCTTAAGGGGAGTATGTATCAGACTCAAGTAGAATGAAAAAAGGAGTCAAATGATAAGTCTTCTCTCAGTCTATGGCATCAATACATAGAATCGAAGGGATGCTGGAGCAAACAATTCATGCAATCTATTCTCAGGAAATGTCAAATGTGCTGGAGGACTTGCACTTTATATTTCAAGACTGGGTTGACCAGATTAGAGGCTGGGTCTCTGCTAAAAGGCAATTCATCAGTCATAACACTTAAAAATAATCAAATGGCTTATTTGCACCTAACATTGCATTTTTCTTTATATATTTATTTAGCTTTGCCTACTTCCTTGTCTACTCACCCTACTGAGACTACTGGTAATTTTTCAATATTTTCAGAGAATTGTACTGATTAATGTATTTTTTTACATTTGATTTTTTAATTGTATTTTCTAGCCAAAGTTATTGTTGGATGTCAATAAAATACAACAAAAGAGAAATATACAATGGCTCACTGATAATGCTCTGTAAAGTCTGGGAATGTAGCAACAAGTCAATAGCTACTCACCACGCTGACTTTGAAGGCATAGAGCAGGTCAAAGGGCAATGCAGCTACCAGGTCGATGACGAACCATGTGGTCAGATAGTGGATGCAAATCTGTGGTGCGTCAAAGATCACCTGGCCCGATTTGCTGACGTACGAGGTGCGAAAATTGAAAACAATATCTGAAAAGCAAACACACAGTATGATTACATGACACTCAAGAAAACTAAATTATTGTGGTAACTCGACTATGGTGTACTTTTGAAAAATCAGACCAAGTTGTACTTCTCTGAAGCAGGACAATACTTGTATGTATGCTCCACAACAGTAGAGATGGGAAAGAGTACAGCAGAAAAGCTGACAGGCCCAGCCAAGGGAAGGAAAACGCATCAATTTTTTGTATTTTCACACAGTATGACCAGTATGATTAATTAGGAGAGAGACGAAAGTAAATCTGTACTCTATTCTCGGCACAGACAGCTCCAGCCAAGACTGACGCGTCTGGTCAGGAAATGCAGTTATTAAGTTGTCTATATACAGTTTTTACAAGGAGACAGAATGAAACAACAGATGATGCTGCATTAGGTCTGACTAGATGTAAAAATTGAATTTTGAGCATAGCTTGATTAATACTCTGCATGTAAAAAACAGACAGAAGTTTGTTTTCTGTAACTGCAGTTTATTATGAAGTCTCAAGTTGTCATATTATTATTATTATTAGTAGTATTTTGATACTTTGATTTACTTTCTTTTTTTCTGATGAATTATGTGTCAAAACAATACTTGATGCTTCTACTGTGTCAACAATAAAAGGTGAAAAAAACCAACCTATGATGAACAGTATCTCCACTGCAATATCGCTGACAGTGGTGCTGCGGGTCAGGTCATCATCGTCCCCAATGAAACACACATTGTAGGGCACAGTCACAGCGACATAGAAAGTCGCAAGCAGAATTAACCAATCCCAGCCGGCCTTGAATGTGCTGTAATGCAGTAAGATGAATTTGGACTTCTTGGCATCTGCAACTTTGTACTCCGGTAAAGCAGGTGGATCCCCGAAAACGTTCTGGACGGGAAGCACATATGACAGAAGAGTAGCAACTATTTTCAAATAGTAAAGAAAGATTTGTAAAGAAAGACACATTAGGTTTGATAACTGTTACTGAATGGGTGTACTTTCAGTTCTGCTGGTCACACAACAGGAAGGATGGATTACATTTATATAGCACCTTTGTAGTCTGTAGTCTTCTGACTGAAGTGTAGAAAACATTATATAAAGTGCTGACCATTCATCACTGTGTGACTTAACTATTTACAAATGGCCCCATACTGATGGTTCGGACAACAGGGGCAATTTGGGTGAGTATCTTGCCTATGGATACGTGGGCATGTGGACTGAAGGAGCTAGGAATTAGTCGACTGCTCTAGCTCTGAGCCACAGCTACAGAAATGTGATCTTCCAGTGGACAAAACATAACATATGTTCCTCAAGGTGGTTCTCAAACTTTGTCTTGTCCAGAATCCCAGTACAGATAAAAAATAATAGAAAACAAAATAGAACATGTACTCCTATTTCATAACATTTTTTTCCTGGGGTCACCCATCTCATTTGCTTTTAGATATGAAACCTATGTTACATACAGTATAAATAGAATTATATTTAAAATAAATAATTCTTCTTTTTGCTGAGAACCCTCTGGACCCCTGGACATTTACTTCAAGAATACTTAAATTTACAACAAATTTACTACATAATGTGATAGGGGTAAATCGCAATAACAAACACAGGAGACAATATTTCCTTGGATGTAATATAACTCTAGTAGTACTACTACAGTAGCTCATTTAAAGTGATAATAACCTGGAGTTAATACCAGCTTGTTAATTTATTTATTTCAATGAGAACTTCTCTCTACCACCCCCAACCAACTTGTGAATTAACCTTCATCATGTTGCTTCCTGCCCCGTTGTTTTAAAGTGTCCGATGATACCTTGTTGAGTTTAATCTTGCTCTTTTTTCTGCTGTGGAGGTGACCAGAGATGTGATAGAGCACTGTGCTGCTCCGCAGACGAGCTGAGCTGAACGGAGAGCCTGTTTTCACCCTGCCGCGTCGCCGCTCTGTAAATAAATGCACGCACGAACGCACACACACACACACATACACACACACACACACACACAAATGTCAATACACACCCTCTCCTACAATATTTTACCCCCTGAGGTTAACTCCTGATGACAATCATTATGCCGGATGAAATACATAATGTTCTGTCATGAATAGGAAAACATGAATATGCATCAGCAATAATGTGTCATTTGTGAATAATGGCACAATTTGTGAGTAAAGTCACAAAAAGAACTACTTGTGAATTTACTGCCATTTTGCTTTCGTAAATGTCAAAGAACATTTTCTACCTGCTTTTGATTTAGATTATCAGCCATATAGATTGGTTAAGGATTGCTTATTGTGTAAACATTATCTTCAGCAAAACAGGGCAATTTTCAGCTTTGATAAATCACTACAGGGGCAGAGAGGCAGTTAAATACAGTATGGTTGATTTGTTGTGGTAGGTTGTTACTGGAGAGATTTGTGTGTGTATTGTTAGTAGTAGATAAAACTGACGTGTGTTAAGGGTGAGGACTTAGGTAATAGGAGAAGGCATTTTATTGCTATTGGGTTTGGAGCCCTATTTTCACTGCTTCGAACCCACGAGAAAAGCTGATTGGCTCAAGGGTGGATAACAGCAATAACAAAACTGGAGAGTAGAAGTGATAACTGCTTCTGATGCTCCTTTGGAAAGAGTGTGTGCATGTTCTCTGGTGTGTGTATAGGGACCCCAGACGAGGCAAACAGACAGGGCCCATTCATAACGTGGTGCAGCCTTGGGGGATGCGACACAGCAGGAGCATAGAGACAGACACGCTTATTTTTAGATCTAATGAATTTCCCTTCACTTTTAGAACCATTCTTGTGAGTGTGTGTGTGTGTGTGTGTGTATGTGTATGTGTGTGTGTGTGTGTGTGGAGGGCAAAGGCATGCACAGCAGATAGAGAAGGCAGGAATGGAAAGATACTACATAAAGGCAACTGGGAGAAGGGGAGGTAAGAAGAGGACAACAGAAAGCTCAAAGCAGACTCTGACGTCTTACAGAGGGTGACTGACTATCACAGAGCAGGTGCATTTTTTATTGAGACTTGATTTCATGCAGACAGACTTTTTATCATCAGTCATTTAGGTCAACAATGGATTGTTCAGAAATCCTCAGGGAACTTCTGGAATGAATTGGCTGCATTAACAATAAAGGGGCTGAATAATACTGTACGCCCCACCTTTTAGTTTTTTTTATTTTGATTATGTCCCACTTGGTATTGTTTCTTCAGAATAAACTACAATTTCATATCTTTATGTTTGAAGCTGGAAATGTGGCAAAAGGTCAAAAGGTTTAAGTGGGTCGGTTATTTTCACAAGGCCTTGTACTACTGATTGTTCATGAATCTGTAATTAACCACTTTTAATGATTCTATTTTTAGCAGTAATTGTTCATTTTATTATATGCCTTGTAAAATTATACATTTTCATCATCTCTTACTTACTAACTCTAATGCAGCGTCTTAAATATACCAAAGACTTGCTATAGCTGCACTGAGAAAGCAATCTAAATGCAAATTATTTAGGAGACTCGCAGGGTATATTTTATTTAAACAAGCTTGTCAACACTGATCCTATTATAGTAAGTGTGTTTATCGATGTCTAAAGGCATGATCCATCAGCCACTCTAATTCTCTAATTTAGATACTTTTTTTTCCTTCATTTGTTCTCATTAATTAAGGTAATATATATTAATTTAATACTGGGAGGGAAACTGTTACTGTAGTTATTAAAAGACATAAGGGCTCCTATTCTTCTTTGTTTTTGTCTCTATTTAAAAAAAAAAAGACTATGGCCAAAGCTGCCCCTTTGTGAATATGAAGTTTAATAAGGTGCTATAAAAGGGGTGCACTTGTCTGTTATTTTTTCCTCTTTATTCTCCCATATATAAGAAAAGGAAGAACAACAAATCTATTTTAATGAGCAGATATCAGCTCCCTACAGAACTGATTAGGTTCGAAGAGAAATTTAAGGAAGAATGAATTGATGGCAATCAATAGTGATCTTAGAGGAAATAAAAGTGAAATCACCTAACACTTGACACCACTTAACAATTTTGACCAGATGACAAATATTTAGCACCTTTTTATATAGTAAGTACACATTTGTTTCATTTGAATGATTACAATCCACTTGAATGACAGTAAAAACTGACCCACATATATACATTCACATTCTGACCTTCCTTCTTGTCTTCTTGGATGGTTTTGGCCTTTGTGTCCGTGATGTCTTTAAATGAAGCTAGAAAGAGCACCACATCTCCCTTCTCATTCTTGATAGGCACAATGTCCAGCAGGCACCAGAACAGCACAGCTAAAAGGGAGAAAAACACTTGTATTAACAATATCTGCTGTATCTGATTATATTCAGAATGGATTTAAAGTGTGTGTGCAATTGACTGACTACAGTTCTAAGTCCCTCAGGAGAAGCAGAGTCTTGAAATAGAATGAGCACCCCTTCCCCAGGCACTGCAGGAGATGAACCCATCACCAAGGTCCCATCTCCTGCTGTATAGATTGCTTTTTAGCAGAAATAGGGTCAGCATCTCTGTGTTTGTGTACTTCCATACCAGTGTGAGCTTGTCTGTGCCCATCATTGTATCTCTCATACTGTTTGATTTGTCAAAAATTATCATAGGACATACAGTAGATCTTTTATAGTCTACAAGTATACTGTAGTGGGTGCCTCACAGCGAGAAGGTCACAGGTTCAACTCCTTGGACTAGAGCCTTTCTGTGTGTTTGCATATTCTCCTTGTGTTTGTGTGGGTTCTCTCAGCGTATTCTGGCTCCCTTCCACAGTCCAAAAACATGCTTTGGTTAAGTGGAGATTTTAAATTGCCAGTAGGTATGAGTGTGTGAGTGAATCGTGTGTGTCTGCCCCACAATAGGCTGGCGACCCATCTGGGCCGTACCCTGCAGCTCTCCTGTAAACCCTTGGGATTGGCTCCAGCAGACCCCTGTGACCCTAGTGAGTGAAGTGGGTCTACAAACTGACTGACTGAGTATATTGTATAATTTTACAATATATGACAATGATGAACACTAAACAAAAAGCTCATCCACACATTTTCCTTTAGTGAAAAACTAATACCAATGAACTTGCAAACACTCATCACAATCATTTTAGACCCAAACCTTAAGAGTTAATATTCTTTGTAAGCATGTCTACACTTCAGACATCTGTAAACTATAAACAGATTGGCTCATTGTGATGTCATAAAATCATGACAATCTCTCTGAATGAGTAAAATGTTTCATTTAGTGAATACAGAAAAATCTCATTTAAAAGGCTTAACTCAGGATGACTGAGCCTGAGGCAAAATCACATGCACACAGCTACACACTCATTCTCTATAAACTGGTCGAAAAACAAAGTCTCCCTGCTCTAGGCCCTCCAATCTACTTGGTAAAACCAGATTTCCTGCAGGGGTGCCATTGCCCTTATACAATTGGCCTATCAATGCTACTTGTATTCCACAACACCTCATATTTACAACACAATATAATTACAAAATCATATGAGTAATGAATCAAACATTTAACTTCATTAATTAAATATACTTATCAGCTTAACCATATATGCACTTGGAGCCAAATACAGTCAACCTGGGCTAGTATGTGCCAGTTTTCAATGATGCAACAATTGCTAAAATTGCTAAAATCAATTTACAAGCATTGTTAAATAAGTCAGAAATATAGCAATGATGGGTCATACCCATTACAAAATGATTGCTTAAGTTGATCTATGTGAATAGAGATCTTTCTACCAACAACTTTATAAGGCAGTAATATATGCAGGCAGGTGACCAATAGGTACAGAATGATGTGCAAGGTACAAATATCCTATAAATCCTATAAATAGTACAGCAAAAAACAGTTTTATTTTAATAGACAGTGTCATTTTAAGGCCTGCTTAAAGGAAAATCTCACCTGATAAATGTCAATAAAAGACAACCAGTTACGCATGCCATTAGGTGAAAGTATGAGATGACTAAGTTTGATGGCTGGTGATTGTGTATTTTTCCAGTGCATGTAAATAAATATAACTATTATTTACCATTTATAAACAGTAAAAAATGTGTGATATCCCCACCATGCTGACACTGAATAGTGTGGCTTACAACATACAATTACTGCTAGAATCACATCATATATCTTGGCATTTCTGAATGAAGCATTTTAGAGGCGAGATATGAGTCCCAGTGTATCTCTAGGGGTGTATGTGTGTGTGTGTGTGTGTGTGTGTGTGTGTGTGCGCGCACATGTATCTGAGCACACAGGCTGCAGACAAATAAGCTTATCAGAGACGTGGTGTGTCTGAACAAATGAATTTAGTTTTTCTTTTTTTTAATATATATATTCATAAAGAGACACTGCTGTTTAGTGTAGAGACTGATCTATACATGTTGGAAAGACAGAGAGACAGAGATGGGAAGGACGTGCAGCAGGTTAAATGATTAAGGAGAGGGATGGAAGTGTATTGACAGGGGAGAAAGGTGGTACTAGAGCTTCTGACTAGGTCGTTTAACAGGATCCTAGATAGTCTAGATGTCTGAGGAACGGAGGAGAGGGGGTGCTGGTGCTCATTTTTAAAAACAACAGAGATGTACATGTTGGAGCAACTACTGAGGAATAAAGCTGATAAGCCACACAATGAAGTTGTGGGAAAGAGTACTTAAAGTGAGACCAAGAGCAGGAATAACCGACCTTCAAATTTGACAAGATTTTCAGTAACTTGCACCGACCACCACCACCAAAATTTACTGTTTATAGCAAAAGTTTGTGTTGTAAAGCTGAGTTCTTCATCTGCTATGCATACAGTTACTTGTTATGTCCACATAACTCAATTTTAGAGTCATCAGTCCACAGCATCTTATTCCAAAATTAAGCCTGCTGGTCAAAATGTGCTTTAGCATATCTCAGCCGACTCCATTCGTGGTATGGGTGCAAAAAAGGCTTTTCCTGCATTACGCTACTATACAGCATCCTCTTGTGCAAAGTGCACTGAATAGTTCAACAAGTTTAGCGACAATATCTGCAGCTCATTTCCTCATTATGTTCCTCACAGTGGAAGCTGAAATCTCTAAGCTAGCTTTTTGTATTTTTCACCTAAACCAGGGGTAGACCACCCTGACACCATGACGGTAAACATTTTTTGTTTTCAGGTCATTTGACAGTTGTTTTGAGGCCCCCGTGTTGCCACTCCTCATGCACATGCCTACATTTATTCAAGCAATTAATGCACACTTTCTGTAAATCCTTTAAACTTTATTTCACTTCTCAAATATCACTGTGTTTACCTGCTATATGATATATTTAACTGAAATTGCTGATCCGAACAACCAATGATCTATAAAGGGGAATGCTATTATTATTATTATTATTATTATTATTATTATTATTATTATTATTATTATTATTATTATTATTATTATTATTATTATTATTATTATTATCATTATCAGGAGTACCTAAACTTTTCATATGACTTTTACACTATCTGCATGTAATATGCAATTGAAACTGTAGGGAAGGGACAATATTTTCAAAACAGTTAGTCAAAGTAGTATTGACAGTCACATTGGGGCAGGCTGTGGCTGTTATGGTTGTATAGAACTGATTAGTCAGTGGGAAAGCTGCACAGATGTAGACCAGACTGGCCAAATGGTATCTTGGGAATTACTGGAGTCTCCGTCAAAAATTTTGCTTTTTGTTAGCTGAAGTATTACCTAAATAGACAGGCTATTAAACAATACAGTTGTAAACATCTCTTATTTCTTATGGGCAGAAAAGGGACTTCTTGGACCAGATATCTGTCGGTTTCGCTGCAAGAACAGAAATATTAGAGCTTGGTCCTAGAGCTTAATCTGCCATTAGACCATAAAACTTTACCCTAAAAACTTTCTTCTTATTTCCAAAATAATTTTTTGTCAAGATGAAAAACATCAAATTAGAGGTTCATTATTCCATATAGTCCATATAGTGCACAGGGACAAATTGCTATTAAGGGGGATTTCACATGGAGTTCATTCCGTCCCTTCCACTTCCATTTCCACTACCTACATCATTCTTTCTGCATGCTATGGAAGGCAGCTCTATTAAGCACACAGTGATGGAAAAAGTGCTCCTGATTGTGAACATGCAGATGACACAAAAAAACAGAGGTTGTGAAAGCCTCGGGTGTGACAAGCATAGGAGCTTGAGCCAGAATAACACAAACAAAGCTACTGTATGTGGAATGTACAAAGGGATGGTAAACCAGGAATTACATTACCAGGAATAAGACGATAAAGGTAAGTTAAAGCAAAAAAGGGAATGGGGACTGTGACAGAAAAGACAACAAAATAAGACACAGTAGTGTACACTGATCACGTCTGTGATATTAGAAAGCCTTTGAGCCATTTGTTAAATCTGTTTTACCAATCATCTACAGGTTACATCCACACTACTTTGTCGACTGTGTGTCCTCTGGAGTCGTGGTGGTGGTGGGAGAGAGGAGGATGTTGGCAAAGCTGACATCCATAATGGACAACCCCCATCACCCTCTACATGGGGTGGTAGGTGCGCTGAGCTGCTCCTTCAGCCAGAGACTCAAACACCCTCGCTGCAAGAAGGAGCGCTTTCGCAGATCATTCATCCCGACAGCAAAAAGACTTTGTAACATAACATAAACATAAACCTGACTGTAGTCACTTTGTCACTTTTTTCACTGGTCACTTTTTTCTCTTCACACACACCCTGCACCTTAAGTGTGCATTGGCTATGTATGTGTACATGTGGGTATGTGCGTGGATATGTATGTCCATATATATATGCAAATATGTGTGTATGTGTATGTATGTAGGTATGTACGTGCATGTATGTATGTATATATGCTTTGCTTATGCATACTCTTTTCTTACTATTTATTAGCATTTTTCTCTCCATTCTATGTCCATAATGCATACTGTGTATGCGGATCAACAAATTCTGTGAATTTGTACATTGTGTTGTGTGTTTTTTATTTTTATTTTTTTTATAGTTTTTTTTTATCTTCAGCTTTATTTTCTTCTCTTTATTCTGTAACGCTGCAGTAACAGACAAATTTCCCCGTTGTGGGATCAATAAAGTTTTATCTAATCTTATCTTATCTCTTATCTTATCTTTTGCTGTGTTTATATCAAGAATCCAACTGCTGAAGTAGTGCTGAAGCAGCATTTCTGAGGTCTGCAAACCATTGCAGATACAGCTGACCTTGTTTTCAGGGTGAAAACTCTGAGATTTGTTGTAGTCTGGACAGCACAAACAAAGTTTTAGTAATAGATGACACACCACCCTCATTCATAATTACCTGTCCTTTAAATCATTTATGCTGTAATATGTAGCATGCATGCATGCCCAGTGTAGGTGAATGGTAAAATTCTAGATGTTATAGACTTTTATTATGGAGTGTGAAGGGTGCAATTTGTAAGATTTAACCATCCATCCATCCATCCATCCATTGTCTATCCCGCTTATTCCCTTTCGGGGTCGCAGGGGTCTGCTGGAGCCTATCCCAGCGCGTTAAGGCGAGAGGCAGGGATACACCCCAGATGGTCGCCAGCCAATCGTGGGGCACACACACCATTCACACACCATTCACTCTCACACTCACACCTATGGGCAATTTAGAGTTTACCAAGTAACCTGAGCATGTTTTTTGTATTGTGGGAGGAAACCGGAGTACCCGGTGAAAACCCACGCAGACACGGGGAGAACATGCAAACTCCACACAGAAAGGCCCCAGACCCAGGCCCAAGGCGGTCTTGAACCTGCGACCTTCTTGCTGTGAGGCAACAGTGCTACCCACCGCACCACCGTGTCGCCCAGATTTAACCATAGTTTAACAAAAAAAAAATTGACACACCAAACTAACATAATATGAGCATTTTGCATTTGGATGGATTTTTTTAAGTAGGTTTTGGGATTAAAGTATTGATGTTTCTTCACTTTTGCTCCAACAGGAGTTATACCCCCCAGGCTGCAACAACCTGCCGGTGAGTTTGGAATAAAGTCATTGACAGCAGATAAGTCAACATTTAATTTTTGGTGCTAGTTAATAGACCATGTGGGGAGGTCCAAACTGCTGTTTCCAAGAGCAAAAATCTGCACAAATTAGACACTATTTTGAGCTAAAAAGAACAAACAATAATAATAAAGTGAATGGGTAGATAAACCATCCCACAGCACATGCAGATGTAGGGATGAGTAGATGTGCTTGTTATTTTAAACTCACTGTTCACTGGTCAGCTGGCTAATTAACCCGACTAGCAGTTGGCCTCACTGTAATTGAAGAAGACAGGGTTAGGGAGTCACTAAGCTGACATCTATGAAAGTTTAATGTATATCAGTCACCGTTAAATAATAACTTGGGGACTTTTGTGACTGACGGCTTTGTTTATTCACCTTTTAATGAGAATGGGCCAATAAAAAAGTTAACATGCATTCCACTACCCATTACTTGATTTATCGATGGCTTCATGTGTGCAAATTTAAATGGAGCCTTTTCAGAACAGGCACAGAGAACTGCCATCCATTTATGAAAAATACATGTAGTACTACATGGCAGTCACTTTTCATGTATGCTGTCTAATGGCCTTCTGTACTTATCCACTTTTCTTGGTTCCAATATTTAATTGGTAAATGGTAGATGGCACAGACAGAGGACCTTATTCTGAAAATTATATATTTACTGCAAATCCAATGGCCTAAGCGCAAACATGGTTTTGATTGTGTGTCAAAATCATTTTGCTCTTTAGAATGCACTCATAGCGGGTGCAAAGCAGAGTATACTGTACAAAGGGATTGTCTAGGATTCACTATTATTCAAAGCTGTGTTTTGGGTGTAATAAATCAGTGTCAGCTTCCATCCCTGTATCCTCTTCAGCAGTCTTTTCTAGGTTTTAGCTTATAGTAGGGCAAAAAAGCATCCCATTGTTCAAGTTCTCTCATTTAAAAAGATAAGAGAGGCCTAAGGTTTTCATTGTAGATACAGCTTAGACAAAAAGATTCTAGGAAGTTGCATTGTAGGATCGTTAATAAATTGGTAAAATCCTCTGTAAAATAAATATTTGGTCACCTACAAGGAAGAAAGATCTCTGCATCTCACAAGCTTGAAACTCCTTTAAGAGGCTCTTTTGCCCTCAACTCATAACCTATTACCTACTCATTACTGGCACCTGTTCAAACTGTTATTGTCCACATTCTTAAAGCAATTAAAGTAAAGAGCTGTCAAAGGACACCAGAAACAAAATGGTAGACCAGCACCATGCAGGGAAAACTGAATCTGCAATAGGTAAGAAGCTTGGTGTGAAGAAATCAACTGTGGAAGCAATTATTAGAAAATGGAAGACATACAAGACCACTGATAATCTCCCTCAATCTGGGGCTTCATGCAAGATCTCTACCCATGAGGTCATAATGATAACAAGAATGGTGAGCATAAATCCCAAAAACCACACAAGGGGACCTAGTGAATGACCTGTAGAGATGTGGGACCAAAGTAACAAAGGCAGTAACATACTATGCTACCAGAGAATCAAATCCTGCAGTGCCAGATGTGTCTGCCTGCTTAAGCCAGTATATGTCCAGGCCCATCTGAAGTTTGCTAGAAAGCATGATCCGGAGGAGGATTGGTAGAATATCATACCGTCAGATAAAACCTAACTAGAACGTTTTGGTAAAAACTCAATGTGGCAGCATGCAGCATCAGGGCAAGGTTGGCAGGAGAGAGGGGGAGTGGGTGAGAGCTCAAGTCAGGTAGAATGTGTTGGAATGGCTGATTGTAACTCTTCTGCTGTCTGCCTGTGCCCTTTTTACTAGCACGTTGGACTGATTCATATAAAGAAAAGAATGAGTAGAGCCATATACTGTATATTGAGATTTTGAGTGAAAACCTCTTTTGATTAGAAGGGGCATTTAGACTGAAACTTAGCTAGATCTTTCAGCATGACAAAGATCCCAAACACACAGCCCGGGAAATGAGGAAGTGGTTTCATAATGAACACTTCAAGGTCATCACTGCTCTAGAGGAGATCTGCATGGAAGAATGGGCCAAAATACCAGCAACAGTCTGTGAAAAACTTGTGAAGACTTACAGAAAACATGTCACCTCTGTCACCTCTGTCACCTGGATTCTTCCCATCCTATTCTGCCCCGAAGTTACTATTGCATTATGACATGTAATTGAATTTGTTTTTGAGCAATATGACTCCTTTAAGATAGTCTAGATAGGGCTGTTACTATTTCATCCTAACCAGTCCATTGACAATGCTTACCTGTCTTTTTGTAGAACATGATCTCATCCTTAAACTCCTTTCGCTCCTCCAAGGCATTGTCAATGCTGAGGATGATGTTTTCACTGGTCTCAGGCCCATACAGGAACTTGCAGGCACAGCTCTTTTGCATGACCTCTGCCCGGGAGAAGCCTGTGAGATCACAGAATCCATCGGAGCAGTAGACAATGGGAAAGCCCTTTGACACCTGGGCATTGGCCAGGATGAAGTTGCTGTCTGCAGGGTTAAGAGAGAGTAAGAAGCAAGATAAGAAGGGCAGGGAGTAAGCTGAAGACATGTGTCCTGAGGTGGAGATGGGACTTCTGGTTATCCAGAGTCACAAATTCATTGAGGTCTGTATCTCTGTACACAGTTTAAAGTAGGGGTATCAAACTCAGGTCCTGAGGGGCCAGGGTGGGTCAAGGCTGACCATGCAGTGACACACCTGATTCTACCAATGAAGGCCCTTAGGAAGGGCTCTACTGGTTGATTAGTAGAATCAGGTTTGTAATCCCTTGGCTGGAACAAGCCTGGACCTCCAGGAATGGAGACACATGTGGTTTAAAGAAATAAATTGAGCTTAGTTTAGGTTAGTCAAGTCAATCAGATCAAATGACAGCTCTTCTCAAAAGAAAAGAAACAGACCTAAAATTACCCAAGGGCTGTTTAACATATATTTAATCTCAATAAAATTGCATGCAATGTTTTTGAAGTCCAGGAAGAATCCAAACTATTACTCCATCACGAATCCCTGAAGGTTCCAATAAAATAACCCTGCAATTTATTATCAAAGATTCATTACACTGCACTTTTCTGGCAAGGATTGTAAAAAAACATTATTCACACTGGCATAAATTGTTTTTTACCAAGAAACTTAAGCAATTTGAAATTTGCTAGAATTAATTTTTGTCTTGAAACACAAGATGTTTCAAGACAAAATGTTGTTTTATAATTTGTATTTAACACATCTAGGAGACTCAAGGACATGTTTGCATTTATTTGGAGTCCTGTATTTACCCACCTAAAAATATAGTGTATAATATTCAATTATATCACTTATATTCTGTCTTTCAATGTTTTCACAGCTATATATTTCATGACAGATCCCTTGGCTCCTCCCTATGATGGATCAGCTGATAAAATTCATAACCCTGTCAGCGAGATTCACATTGAAAACTGTTTCACATTAGTACTGAAATATAATCACAGTAAATTAGCCTATTTGTGTCTAAGTCTAAATATCAAGTTTAAGTGGACCATCTGTATTTACCTGAATACATCTCTTATAGGAGACAAACACTCTTTCACACTTTTCCGCACATAAACACCCACAGTGCCAGCGTATGTAGAGAATGATACCGAGCTGTGTTGATAGACAGCTAATATTCACAGTACAATGGACACAGTACTGTGGTTTGGGGTACTGTGGTTTGACCGATTCTACAGTATGTGTGTGTGTATGTGTGTGTGTGCGCACACACTGCTGCAATATTTTCAGTACTCAAACCTGCTGAAACTTGTCCCAAAGTTGCATAGTGAAATATGGTTCTCCTAACATATACACCGGCATATTTAAAGCTACATGTAGCATTGTTAAGTTAAACAAGCATACAAGCATAACTTTTACTTTTTTTCACACATAAATTCATATACTCTCACACAAACATATAAATCAAAATGAGGTTGTTAATAATCATTGCTTGATAGATCCTGTGTCGCATTTCAATTGTATTTCATTACAAAAATCAATTTTCTGCATCAACAATTCCTTTTTCCACGCCTGTGTTTAATCATTTTGTGTTGTATGTCGGGCTTTGTTAAAGGAAACTGCCTTCGATTTGAATTGGAGGATACAGAGATGCAGAGAACAAAACTCTTGTATGCATCCATCAAAAGAAATAACAATATATGTTCTTTCTAATAATACCATCCAACAATTAACACTTGCTTGCTGTGGTCTTGCTGGCATGCACTAGAAATTCAGAAATTTTGTGTGACAAAGAGGTAGGAAAGAGGGACAGACAGATATAAGGTTGAAGAATGAAACATATGAATGACACTATATATATATACTGTATATATATATATATATATATATATATATATATATATATATATATATATACACTCACCGGCCACTTTATTAGGTACACCTGTCCAACTGCTCGTTAACACTTAATTTCTAATCAGCCAATCACATGGTGGCAACTGAGTGCATTTAGGCATGTAGACATGGTCAAGACAATCGACTGCAGTTCAAACCGAGCATCAGTATGAGGAAGAAAGGTGATTTGAGTGACTTTGAACGTGGCATGGTTGTTGGTGCCAGAAGGGCTGGTCTGAATATTTCAGAAACTGCTGATCTACTGGGATTTTCACGCACAACCATCTCTAGAGTTTACAGAGAATGGTCCGAAAAAGAAAAAATATCAAGTGAGCGGCAGTTCTGTGGGCGGAAATGCCGTGTTGATGCCAGAGGTCAGGGGAGAATGGCCAGACTGGTTCGAGCTGATAGAAAGGCAACAGTGACTCAAATAACCACCCGTTCCAACCAAGGTAGGCAGAAGAGCATCTCTGAACGCATAGTACGTCGAACTTTGAGGCGGATGTGCTACAGCAGCAGAAGACCACGCCAGGTGCCACTCCTCCAGCTAAGAACAGGAAACTGAGGCTAAAATTTGCACAAGCTCATCGATATTGGATTGGAAGAGATTTTCAAGATTGGAAAAATGTTGCCTGGTCTGATGAGTCTCGATTTCTGCTGCAACATTCGGATGGTAGGGTCAGAATTTGGCATCAACAACATGAAAGCATGGATCCATCCTGCCTTGTATCAACGGTTCAGGCTGGTGGTGGTGGTGTAATGGTGTGAGGAATATTTTCTTGGCACTCTTTGGGCCCCTTGGTACCAATTTAACATTGTTGCAACGCCACAGCCTACCTGAGTATTGTTGCTGACCATGTCCATCCCTTTATGACCACAATGTACCCAACTTCTGATGGCTACTTTAGCAGGATAATGCGCAATGTCATAAAGCTTGAATAATCTCAGACTGGTTTCTAGAATATGACAAGTTCACTGTACTCAAATGGCCTCCACAGTCACCAGATCTAAATCCAATAGAGCGACTATCACAGAGCAGGTGTTTTTATACTGAGACTTGATTACACATAAGTGGACTATTTATCAATTATTTAGGTCAGCATCAGATCATTCTGACACCAGAATTCCTCAGGGAACTTACATATATATGAAAATATCTTTTGTTTTCTTACTTCCCTAAACAGTCTCTGGCACTTTTCTCCAAGCAGGTTGATTCCTATTGTTAACAAATGTTTAGAATGGTGTCACTAGGCAAAAAATAATTCCTAATACAGCTGGTTCTATTCAGGGTTCAGAGCACATTTTGGGGTCACTGCAGTGTCTGATTCGGTGCTCTAATTAGTAACAGGACACTGTAAAAGAAACACATCACCCAGCACAACAATTTGGAAACATTTATATTAGCTCCATAATACTCATAAGTTAAAAAAAATCTAGTGAAAATGATATTCTTTCATAAAGTAGAAAATCACATGAAGTCTGTATTGCCAGCAGTAATGACTGCATTGCTCAGACAGATGGTCAGAGCAGGTCTCAGTGTTGGGACCACCTGTCAGACATGAGGCCCCTCAGGATTACAGTAAGCAGGGACAACCCAACA
Source organism: Eupleurogrammus muticus (assembly GCA_036785175.1). Classification (NCBI taxonomy): domain Eukaryota; kingdom Metazoa; phylum Chordata; class Actinopteri; order Scombriformes; family Trichiuridae; genus Eupleurogrammus; species Eupleurogrammus muticus. The sequence continues at coordinate 1,589,769 of JAYKQN010000020.1, read as the reverse complement.
GCGCTTCTTAGCTACTAAGGACCTAGTACGCAAGATCTACACATTGAAAGGAACCTAATATTCACAGGAAACATGGGCATTTTGAGTCCATTTTGGCGTTTGTAATAGCACCTTCTAAATTGAATCCTAGCACCCCTCAATTTTGAGACTTCTTTTTTTTTACTGTATGTTCTTTTTGTACTTAGCTGAAAATGTCTCAAAACCTTATAGTACTACTGTTAAACATAACATTCTAACATAAAATACAGCAGGAAGGAAGGACTAATCCATGCATACAAAAAGTCATTATATACTGTATGTTACATACATTACTACTATTACCTTAGCACTCAGCAACACAAAACCTCTGTTTGTCCCTGCATTGAAATAAAGGAGGTGTAGAGGGGGATTTACTTTGGTGTAGTGTACTCTATATAGATTGGATGACATATCAATGATTGTGTAAATAAAAGATGTTCTAATTTAAAAAAATGCTTATTTTATCAAATGGGTGATTTTTTTGTTGACAAAGAAAATATACTGAATGTCTATAAATATATACACAGCAGGTTGGGCCTGTGTGCAAATTTGATTAAAAAAAACATGTCCAATGTAATCAAAAAAAGAAAATTCAAGGTAGTCATGAAAATATTTCAGATTATCAGACCTTTTAAGGCCTGACACTATTTTCACAATTTCTCTTCTTTCTCCCTATAGCTCTCTTTTAATGATGTGGTCCTGTATGCAAAATAACATCTTCAAATGTACATTTTAATTCTTGTTTAGTTATTTATGCATACTCAATGTTTTTTTTGAAAAATCATTTCCTTGCAAGTTTTTTCTTTGTCCAATTTACCAAATTTCCTTAACCTATCTTTTATCACCCCACCCCCACCTGTCCTACTTTCCCTGGCTCCTTCCTTTACTGCAGTGCTAACGTTCCCATCCCTCCCCACACCTGCACAGATTAACTTGATTGGATGGTATCCCCCTTTCCTCTCATGCCTTTACCCTAAAACTTTCATCCACTGCCTCCCCTATTGACCCCCATCCCCCTTTCTTTTCTTCCAGCTGTTCTTTATATACCTCCTACCATTTTGGATCACTGCCTAATTACCCTTCCTCTTCTCTCTCCTTGGAATTTCACCTGACCTAACTATTCCTCTTTTCCTCAGATCCATTTATTTCCTTCCATCTATGTACATCCATCACCTCTATGAGAGCATCATCTGTCTCTACTGTTACTATCTTTCCTCTGCATCGTGAACCTCTGCCAAAGAAAAAAATTTGAATCAACTCATCATTTTAGTCTTTTTCAGATCTCATTTCCCTGTTTAGTACAACTCCACCTATCTCTCCCTAATCTTTTCTTCTTCTCCCCCTTTTTTAAACAAACTGGACCTTTTTTCCCTCTCTCCTCTACATCACCTCATTTCTTCTTCTCCTCTCTCTCTCTCTCTCTCTCTCTCTCTGTTCAGAATTTCTTTTGGGTAATTGCTCCCGTTTAGAAGCCAATAGATCATTTCCCCTTATGCTCAAACTACTGCATGACAGCTGCTGGAGAAACCCCACAGGGACATGGAAAAGAGAGGTCAATTGAGAACTGGAGAAAGAATAGCAGAGGAAAAGGGAGGCCAGAGGAGAAAAGAGGGCAGGGAGAGGAGAAAGAAAGCAAGAAGGAAGGAGAGAGATGGTTATGGAGCTTAAAGGTTAAACTGATGTCACCTTGAAATATGGGTGAACAAGTCATTAGCATGCAAAGTGTGCATGAACTATTATTAAAAGATAGACTTTTACCAGGCTTTATGCTAAACTAAAACATCCAGGGTCTTGCTGTTGTCCATACTTATCAATAGAAAAGAGAGACAACAAAGATATTTACCAAAACTTTTCCTATAAATCACATTTCTTAACCAACCCTAAACTGTGGAGACATCAGCACTTAAAAACAAAAAAATGAATTCAATTTAGGGGCAGACTTGTTTGAGTCTATTGCTGATACTAACAGCAGATCATTGCTAGTACAACTAGGTGGGTCAGAGGCAAATATACACACATACACTACAAACTGTGACTGCAACTACATTCCTTCACTACAGTGGTAGTGAAAGTGAGTGCATGTTTGAGGACAGGGTTTCTTGTTCATACACCACTTTTTCCCAGATTTATGACTTTTAAACAAATTCACAAATGCTTGGTAGGCACAATCACAAACTTATGTGCCACCACCTAGAGCACATATGTCAAAGTCAAGGCCTGCGGCCGGATGTGGCCCACGAGAAGGTTTTTTTCTGGCCCCTGGGATTATATAAATTCAGAATTAGAACTGGCTCGCAGGCAACTGTACGCCAGCAGCATCCAGGTACTTTACACGCAACAACACACTACAATTCAACGGTGGCGCTCCGAGCGGGAGGCCACTTCCTTTCATTATTCATCAGTGGGCATTAATATCACTTAAAAAAATGGCAAAACGGAAGGTGGAGACTGAAAACTGGACTTTTAAAACAAGATGGCAGTCGGAGTACATGTTCATGGAGGTAGCTGGAAAACCTGTGTGTCTTTTGTGTGGAGAAAGTGTGGCGGTGATGAAAGAGTTTAATCTGAGACGGCAGCATGAGACAAAACACACGGACAAAGACAAGGAAATGGACATGGAACTGAGGCTACAGAAGGTGGAGGAATTAAAACAAGGCCTCAAATCTCAGCAGTCTCTGTTCGGAAAAGCCAAATCACAAAGCGAGGCTCTTGTCAAGGCCAGTTTTATTTTGGCAGAAGAGATCGCTAAATCAGCCTGGACATTGATGAACTTGTTCAAAAGATGAGACACCCAAAGTATCAGCCACAGCTTCGAAAAAGTGAACATTACTGTGTATCGTATTTAGAGTTTTTACTCAGTTAAAGTTTAAAAGTGAACAATTTGTTTTCACACCACATGTGACATTTTCCTTGAAGAAAAAATGTTTCATGTTAATAGATTTTTTCACTTTATTATTGTATTTCAATCCAATTTGTTTTAAAAATATTTTAGTTGAGTGATTTATAGAAAATTGCTGATATTTATTTCTCTGAAGTAAATTTAGCCCATTTTTGCTATTTCCCTGAGAAGTAATACTGATGGTGCCTTGAATAATAACACTTCATTCATTTAATGTTCATGTTTTGGGGATTTTTACATAAAGCTTTTGTCCCTGTTGAAAATTAAAATTTACTGTTTGCGCGCGGGACAGGTGACGCGACGCGTGGGACTGCCTGTCTGGTCCACCTGGTGCGAGGTGGACTTTTCCTGCTGACGTGAGCGTTTTGGGTCTTCTTTTTTGTATCGCCGTCAATAAATGTTTTTACGTGAGTTCCGCTGCCTCCTGTCTCCGCTTCTTTTTCCGGTCGCCCTGATCCCTTTTGTGGGGCGACCACGTCGGTCGCTCACACAGAGCCATAAGAAATGATTTATTTATTTGATCATATAGTGATATAGTAATATATTTTTAGGGTTTCAGTCTGTTTAATGGGGATCACTAGACTATATGTGTTTTTTTTTTGTTTTTTTAATGAACATTTGATCAGTCTGGCCCTTGGCTTGTTACTAAATTTTTTCATTTGGCCCCCTGTCCATTTGATTTTGACAACCCTGACCTGGGGCAACCCTTGAGCTATTTATGGCAAAACAACAATTCATGCACTGGGTGAGGGAGCAGCGACAGAGCAAGAGAGAGAATGAAGTAGAAAGCAACAGAGAAACAGCAGGGAGAGAGATAGATGGCAGGTGAGTGAGTGAGGATGAGGGGCATGTGGACAGGTAAGGGGAAGTGAAGGGGAGGGTGAGAAATATACAGAGGCAGACAAATGAGGGTGCAAAAGGGACACTGGGTGGTGTTGCGATGTGAACAAAGAGCAAAAGTTGAAAGTAAGTGTGATGGAGCTGTGAGAAGCAAAATGATGAAAGGTGGAGATGGAGTGTGGTAAAAATTGGAATTGCCATTGCTACCAGTTACACCATGGCAACCAACTGACTGTAGCAATTGTACAGATGTTAGGAATATGAGTTTAATGTCCTGTCTAAAATGTTTCTTTCAAATCAATGAAATGTGATGTGTGTATTTATTGTGTTTTTGTTAAAATAAATCAGCCCACATGCACAATATTAAACGCACATACACACACAAACAAAGTCATCTATAACCGCAAAGTGGTTATTTACTCAGGGAAAATCATTAGAAAAATTTCTCTAACAGCCCCTCCTTAATCACTTCTGTTGCTCTATCATACAGTCCTTCCCCCACGGCTCCAACCAAGTGAATCGTTAAACCAGCCATTACATTCCTGTAATTTGTGTCCCTGCTTTTCTTTCCCTTTTAGTCAATATCTCTTTCACACTCTATTGTCTCTCTCCATCACTGCTTCCTTGAAATTTCTGCCACAACCTCTCACTCACTCTTTTCTATTCTCTCACTTGAAAAATTAAGTGAGTCTAAAAATGGCCGACTTGGCCCAGACTGCCGCTGGTGAAACCCTGCTTGTCCATTGTTTTGGACAGTCCATTACAAACAGTGATTAGGAGAGGAATCTCACTAATTAGGTGGTTTAACGAGGCAGAATGTCCATGGTAACTGTGGCTCTCTCATACAGGAGCCCCAGAAGTTTGCTGGAACAGCTTCCTTTAAGTGCACACTAACAATCCAGTCTATGGATCTTCCAGTGAGGACACTTGCCTGCAAAATTTGATGATGGCATCTGTGTCCTATAACTAAATCCTTTGTCATAGACTTTTTGAAGCTACTTCAAGCTGCCAGGCTGCTACTTATTCAAACACTACCTTATTTTCTGAACCCAAACAATGCTTTTGGCTATGTAAATGAGTAGCTAGATGTTTCCAGAACACAGGTTTTAGGTTTTAGATTTATGGTAATGCTGCACCATGTCGACTGGATGTGTTAATAGGCAACTAATCTATAACATGTGCTCTATATCAAATTCTGAACGGGATAAAATGGGATATGTATTCATAGCTTGTGGTAAAAAACTGCATTGAATGCAGGTTTGAATACATCTGTCCTGCCAAAGCTCACAATGTTGGTGTGACCCCAGCAATACTGTGATACCATTTCATGAGAAGGGACTCTTCTTCAGCCATACTCAGTTTGTTTTTCCCTAAAAAAACAGTCTTGATATTAAGTGTGCTTTGGAAAGAATGAGAACAGCAGTACCAATCCAGCACTGGTAAGTGAGAGCCCCTTTGCACCCTGCAGCACACAGTCAATGATGATTGATTACTCCCTCACAGTCTCTTACCTGCACTCATTACTTATCTTATAGTCATTCTGGGACTGACGACAACACAGACTGGCCTTTTCAAACTGGAATAATAGGATTGTAAAATAAACATCAATGAACGTGAATTATAAATGGTTTTGGGCACTGGACATGACACATGTAATCCCAGAAAAGAAACCAGGTTACCTATTCTTCAGTCAATCTTGTTGAAACATATGCACATCAGTATGTGGTCTTTGGTGTTTCATGCCCAGTAATTAACTCCCTGGGTTTTCCTGCAGGTCATGAGGTTGCTGGTGAGATTGAACCATAGAGACAGCAAACAGCAGAGCAACTGAGACAGCAAGATCTGATATGATGGTATTTTTTATTGTGTGTGATACTCTAATGGGTTCTTAAACATTCACTTGCCAGCAAGTATTAATCACAATATGCGATCCTACAAACACTTTTTAACAGCTTAATTAGATGTGTTGCATTTATAGAAATGTCACACACATCTTGTTTCCACAAAACAGAAAAGTGCAGAAAATACTCTTCTTTTCTCCATGTTCTATTCTCCTCTTCCTCTGTCTTTCTTTTCTCTTTCATTCACATACACTCATTAGCATTACCATTAATTTGCCCTGCGATTGTGACAATAATCAACTTCCTAGTGGATGTGGAAATAATGTTCTGAAAGACAAAAGGGAAGAATGGGAAGCATGCAGTACACCCTAAAAGACTTTACACAGCTCTCTGCTACAACTGCACCCTAAAGTGTCTGCTTAATTTAGAAAGAGGATAGTACACTGCCCTATGAATAATTACTGTTTGTCAAACACAAGTAAATAATCTGTCATTTGCCTCTCAGGTACTTGTTAGATATTCAAATATGATGAGTGATGAAGTTGCAGTAATGAAAAACGAGGAAGAGTTTGCTATCTAGTGTACATATGTACTATATGGATGGATTTGAACCCCCATGTATGATTCTGGGTCTAAATGTACCTGTTAAAATTAACTAAAGATCTTAATTATGAATTAATATTAAAAAAATATTTAGTTTATATATAAAAGTAGTAGTTTATAGTTTATATATAAAGTCTGTGATATCAGAAAGTGTGATCACACTCTGTCATCAATAGTTTCACACTTTCAACCAATAAATTGACAAAAGTGTGCAGTGAGCACACAATCTGTTGGCCTTTTGGGAAGTAACTAACTGTGTAATTACATGATTTTGTTGTTTTTGGCCCAAATCAGATGTTGAAGGAAGAGTATGAATCTGTGTAGTTTATATCCTCAAAGAAATTGTATGTATTAGAAAACCTGCTACAATGAGGCAGAATAAAAAAGGGCTATTATAATTATTTAATGGCTTAGAAAGTTTTTTGAACTCTCATCAAATTGAATGAGTAGGTGTTGATCAAGTAACTTCTTACTGCTTTTTATTTTATGTAAATTTCCATTTTCATTGTTGTTGTCATGATGTCACACCTATACTGCCTGCCTTAAAGTCACAGCCCTTGAAATCAGCTAATCAGAAGAGAGACTTATGAATATCAATGAGACAGACCAGAGTTGCTCAGTGCTTTCTAGCACTCCAGAGAGAAGCTTGAGACAGAAGCTATAAAACTATAATGAGATGATTTTTGGTACTTTAAACCACAAATATGTCAGAGATATAAAAACTACTACTATGCCTATCCATATATACCATCTCTTATTTGTTATTTTCTTATTTCCTCTGAATACAAATTATATCAGGTTTAAGACTTTTATTTTCAGTCATTTATCATATGCCATTTCCAAGTATGACCTGCCTGCATGGGTTTCAGATGACGTTAAAGGGGATCACATGACAGTGAACCTAGCATTTCCCTTATATTTGCTTCCAGCCGGCCATCAGACCTAATTTGTCCCGTCAAGCTCCACTGCTTCCAGTCTGGCCCATCTTGCAGTTTGAATCCGATGTTAATTTCCTCCCTCCCAGCTCCAAGGACAGCAATTCATTCCCTGGGCTTGACAAAAGAGCTTAAGTACAATACCACCCAATTCTCATGTGTCCCATGAGAACCTAGGCAGATGGACTGAAGTTGTGCCACTTGACACACCACCTACTTACTCATACAGTGGTGCTCAACTTGCAAAAAATAAAAATGAATGTTTTTTGCCTCACTAAATGGTGAACAAACACAATGGAAATTCTATAAAGGATGCGAAAGGTGATGGGTTTGGGTTGGACACTGAATGCAAGATACATTATTACCATCACATCTATGATGAGCCATTTTATAAATATGTGTTTGAGCAGATATATAATAGCAACTCTTTGGGTGAGAGTTCAGAGCTACATTTCAGTTTAGGACTGTCTGTATTGCTGCCATCAACCAATTAATTCTGACAAATGTGACTTCCGATTTCAGGCGCAGTCGCCAGAGAATTTCACCCAAAGAGCAAAACAGCTTCAAAAAATATAAATAAAAAGTTATTTTTATTCAGGTGTGTGCACAATTATGTGACTCGGGAACGCAAGTTGTGAAACACTTGTGTTAACCCTTCACCACTGTCCTGGGTGCTGGCAGATTCAGCACCGCGGACAGCGACAGCCTCCGCTGGCTGATGGCTGAAAGGAGCGCTTCTCAGGTTCCTGAGACATGGAACAATTTACACTTACCTGAAAGTAAAGTCTATATCAGCTCGGCTGGTGCCCCCATTCCCCCGTCTGACCCTAAGCATTTAAAAGGCCATTTCACATCAAGGATAACAAACCCATAAATGCAAGCGCAAAACCCTCTTGAAAGGCACCCAAATTCCTCAATCCTAATTTTGATTTGTGTGCAGAATGAACCCGTGCCCGCCTATATAAAAAGATCCTTCGATATAGAAGAGGAAGAGGTATATGATGCCTAGCGCCTCAAAAATATAAGCCAGCCAAATATTAAAACTTAAAAAATCATCTGACTAGTGCGTTAAAAACAATTAAATCCAAACTTACGAGTCCCGTCAAACCGTGTGGCTATAGTGTCCAGAAATGTGTTTTGTGGGGCTAATAATCCTTTCATCACAGGCATTTTCCCTGCTTAATGTCGAAGTCCCCATCAAAGTTATTGAAGAGAGGGCGCGAAGTCGTCCGAACGTGTGAGGCGCTTTTCCTTGTTAAGGCGCCGAACCCGCATGAACGAGCAGCTTGTCCGGACAACACAGCACAATGCGATTGCTTGCGGCCGACGAGAAGCGCACGTGAACGCGCGCCCCCCCCATCCGGCCACCCCCACCCTAACGCCCCCTGCCAGCCCGCGCATCTGGCCGGAGCTTTCTCGATGCGTGTGCCAACGACAGGCGGAGATGGAGCCCCCAGGTTCCGATCGGCTCTCCACAGCCATCGAGCACTTCTACACAACAGTGTGAACAGAACTTTTATTTACATTTTCTTTTCTGCTTCTTCTCCTCAACTTCTTACATTGGCTAAATCCATTTTTTCCCGTTGTCATATCCCTCCTATAAAAATGAAGCCAGCAGCCTATTTATTGTGACGAAATTAGGCTGCGGAATAAAGCTAAAGACTCAATCGAAAATGAAAACTAATTTAGATTTGTCATTTCACAATGCAGTGCACGTTATAGGGCAAACGTGAACAAATAATAGGCACATAACTTGTGCTAAAACAAATACTGTAAACCAAATGTGGCACATCACAATACCAGATTAATACTGTTTTTTGCTGACTGTCACCATAGACGTACATTCATTGCTGTCAACATGCCCACGCTGTTCTCTCTCACTCTAGTGCACACATACCTGTCAGCGGACGCACAGCTGGACAAAGGTACAAGCACACTGCAGGTTCCACTAGCTATATATATATATATATATATATATATATATATATATATATATATATATATATATATATATATATAGGGCGCGAAGTCGTCCGAACGTGTGTATATATATATATATATATAAGCTTGTTCCCCATTTTTACTGCATTACCATGAGTGGCTACTGGAAACAATGGGCCAAGGCTGGGGGCATTATATCCAGATATCATTATATATACATGGGGTTACACACAAGCGGCAACATGACTTTTTAGATGTAGACGAAGTTATGTTACCAGTTAGCTGGATGCCTGCCCCCTGTCCTTACTCTGTAATCTTACATGCCTAATAATTCCAGAAAATGTGAGAATTTGTGGGAATTATAATGGCATTATTTCTATGGGCAATACACGCTAAAACACAACCTCCTTGTTGGAGGTAATTATAGATGTAGAACTCATGGTTTTGAAGTTACAGGTCAAAATATAATGTTTTTTGTCATAGTGTAACTATCTAGTCAAATTGCATAAAATTCAACAAACCACTTTTAATATTTTACATAAATTAAATTAAGAGACAATTAATAGATGGGTCAATCTATGCAATAGAACCTCTCACTGGGACTATAAGGCAAAACTCTGAAATAATTGGTATAGAAGTGGGTTGTAACCAACATACATTTTTTTTTCTCTACATGGAAAGATTTTGCTTTACATTCATTCAAAATCCTTGGCAATGCCAATGGATAGCCTTAGAGACAGAACCATCCACCATTACCTTCATCCCCATCAGTCACATTGCATATTTATTTCATGATATGTTTAAGGCTAATTTTAACCCCCTCCTAGACTCCATAAAGGAGAACCTGGACAGATGCGCCCCAATCTCTTTGTCACTGCTTGGTAGTGACATTAAAATGAAAATTTTGCCAAGATTATAATATCCCTTACAGGTTATCCCTTTACTATTGACAGGCAAGGTGTTGAAGCTGCTTAATGGCTGATCTTCCCAATGTCAGATGGTATTTGCTGGCATCCCATTTTAGATTTACTGAATCTAGAAAAGTCACAGACCACAGGCTCCTTGTTGGGTCTTCTGCCCTTCGAGGACTTGAAGTCAGCTCGAAGCTATTGTAATAATATTCCTATAATCTGTAGTGAATTAAAAGCATGGTTTATCATGCAAAAGTTGAAAGGGAGGTCTGGATTACCATCTCCATTGGTTCCAATTCAGGGCAATTCAACTTTTAACCGGAATGATGGATGGTGGGTATAACACCTGGATATTTCAAGCAATAAAGAAGATATGTGACGTATTACATGGTCCACTTGCTATCATTTACACAACTTCAAGAAAAATATTATCTCCCCAGACAAGACTTTTTCAAATACCTGTACATTTTAGATTTCATAAATACACTGACTGAACACTGAATACTGATTCCTCTACAGTGGCTCAACTAAGAAATCCATGACTCATTTAAAATGTCTTAAGACAAAATTATGTGAAAATTGTGCAAGATGTGCAGATGCAGAAAGATGAGCTTGGTATACATATAGACTAAGAAATGGGATCAGACAAAAAAAAATATCTGTGTGTAACGATGCCAGATCATGCTCCAATTCAAGATTCTACACCGTTTACAGATCTCTTCTAACAAAAGACTGTATTCTTAAAATGTAAAATCTCAGTGGGACCTATACTACGTAATTGTATTTGGTCTTGCCTTGAAATTAAGGATTATTGGATGGATGTGTTGCTAGCCCCTGGCTCTCCTTCTGTCTTGCGCATTTGTGCAGGTGAAGTCTGTAATACAGTCAATTTTATTATTCATTGTACTGTACAGGTGCAAACAAATTGTATATGTGAATAGACCTATGGTGTACTAAGTGCTTTGTTGTTTTGTGTTATGTTAATGTACAAAAGGTTTAATAAATATATTGGAAAAAAGAGCAATGCTCTTAACATATGCAGAAAGACAAACAGACAGATATAGAGTTCAGTGCATTATAAAGGAATGGATAAATATCACTACAATTAAACAATTCATACATTATATAATGGGAACAAGGAAATAGATTATTTTTTGCTCCCTTAGCAATAGCATTGAATAGGTATACAGACAATAATGCAAACAGGACAATGGCACAAATAGAAAAATAGTGCACATAAAAAAGACAATAGTGCAAACAAAAGATGCCAGAGTAGGTTTCATTATCTAACCTCATAAGCTGGGTATAGCAAAGTACTATTATTGCATAGTTACATGAGATAGAAAATGTCACAGCATTGGCAGAATTATTTAAAAATTAATCATCGACAAAACCATATTTAAGCAAGCATTTGCCAAGACAGTTGACTGTTTTATAGTCTTTTTTCATGCCAACGGAGGTATCGTCTTGGGCGTTTTCTTTTATTTTGGTGGCACTTACAGGAGTTTTGAGTTTGAAAAAAAAACATGACATGCATGTAAAATCATAGATGGCTGGATGGGCTGGAGTCCTATCAGTTGCGTAATAGCGCCCTCATGTGACTATTACATATATATATATATATAAACATATATATAAACAACTATATAAACACAAGCATGATAATACCTGCCACCTTGGCACTAAAACTTTATCTGCATCTTTATTACTCTTGGTTTGTGTAGGCATCATCTCTTGTGTTTTTGTATTTTTAATGCACTATTGTGTATTTGCCCCTATTGGGTACAATGAAGCTTGCGATATTGTCTAGCACTTTTGTTTTTTCTACTCTGTGTGTTTCCTTCATTAAGTGGTGTTTTGTTCAACTGTGGTTTGTTATACCACTAACCAGTCAACAGTTAGAAGATGTAAACTAGCCTATGGCTACAATCCTGCATATTTACATGTAAAGTATTCATTAATATACACTGTACCTATTTTTTTTTAAATGCATAGAAAGTGAAATCATCACTGCCATCCTTTTTTTTTTTATATATGTTTATAACACTTTTCCATTTAGTTACAACATACTTTTCACTACAATAAGCAATTAAAGAATATTTTAATACAATATATAATTGACAAAAGAAAAATCAAAAGGTGTAATTACACATTATCATTAACACAACATGTAACCAGTAAATAATCTAAAAGAGATATGTTGCTCTCATTTTAAAAGGCAACAGATTAACTAGCAGAGAATTGTCTAATAGTTCTTATTTTAGATTAAATTCAAGTAATGCATAGTAGTCCTTATATTAGTAGCCAATTTTCTATATGAGAAAGATAAGAGCAATCAAAAAAAAAAAAGAAACTTCTTAAAATATTTTGATTGTAACGGATTTTAAGACAAGCAACATTTGAAGCTCCTATGTATGGAATTTGTGTAGAATTATGGAATCAAACTCTTCTCTTCTTCTGCAAGCTATATTATAGTTATTTTGGATGAGTGATATGCTCTCCTACTCAAATTTCAACATCACTCCTCCTTCAGTCAGCCTGTGCTCATTTGGTGTCATTATAAACAGCCCTTGTTAAATTGTAATCAGATCTGGCCTAGTGTCTGTATAACATAAATGACGGTTGTGCATTGACACTCTTACTGCAAAAAAAAAAGGTAACACTGTGCCAGCATTTTAACTTAATGGTTTTTATGATGCCTTTGGGTGCTAGTGGGAATGGATGACAAGATATGCCTGTAAGTTCTTCTTAGACATACATGTATATACTTAAGCAGCGCTAATAGGAATGGCAATATATATAAAGAAGTACACATGTAAACATCCAATCATATTATAATTATAATGCAAGTCTTTTTGTGAAACAAGATGATATAGAAATATTACATAACATCAGTTTTTACTATAAACCCATGTGACCTCTTGTCAAACTGCTTCTCACTCATTGTTTCTTTTGTTTTTGAACCTCACTTCCCACATTTTTTTCATTCAAATCCTGCCTCCCCTACAAAACATAAACCTCCCACACTGTAAATTGTAATAAGTTCACTTTACTTAAAACTAAGGAATCCGATTGCCTCAAAATACCCAAGTAAAGGAGATGAGCCATTCTAAGTTGATAAAGCTGAAATTAACTGTGTTTAGGCAACTCAAACAATGTTAGTAAACTTAAGTGCAGTTGACTCAAAATCCATAATTAGGGTTAACTACAAAATATAAGTTCAGACAACTCATACAATACAAGTAAACCTGAGTATAGTTAACTCAACATAATTAGATACATCCACTATAAAATGTGAGTTTAGGTTACTTAAACTTACGAATTAAGCAGTACTCATAAAAATAAGTTAACCTTACAAGTTTATTAGCATTCACTTTACTAAGAAAATATTAGGAAACCGATTGCCTTGACATGCTCAAGTAAGCTGAACTTAAAGTGATGGAACAAAGAAAGACAACAGTTTGAATACAGTGCAATGTTTAATACCTTTTTTGTTTTAGTTCGAACACATGAAATAATAGGGTCCAGGCTGAAAAGCTGAGGTTTAACTTACACAGGGGTTGTAAGGAACACAGGCAGTCCATGGATCAATGGTGACCCTCAGAGACATTTCTGATGACCCACTGAGTAAAGGTAGCATGAAATGCATTACATTTGTTCATCATTCCAATACATTTTAACACAAGTCTGTTTCCAATGAACCAAGTGCATGACTGCAAAATAAAAACTTTAAACAAAGAGAGTGTCACCTTGTCTATTTGGATGGATGGCTTGAAAAATGAGGAGGAATCCACATGATATGCCATCATTCTCTGATGGCGGACAGCCAGAGTTTGTGGGACATTTCTGAAGTTTTTTGTATTGTGAATGACTTGTTTGAAGAATTTTACTTGCCCTCAAAGCGCATTGTCCACATATCCCGGAGCGGCCCATACATCCTAATCAACTGTGGATAATGCTCCACATAGTGGTGCTTTGGACGCAATGTGAAATGAGGAAATACTGTTAAAAGTAAACCTCTGTGCTCTGAGATTTTGGCATCAAGGTAGTCAATAGAATCTTCTGTTAGCCTGAATGATGCTGACAGTTCCAAGAAGTCCTTCAAAAGCATTAAAATTTCCCATGTTGGATCATTCTCTGGGACATCAAAACCAATCATAAGTGGAAGGAGTCTTGCGAGTGTCCAGTTTTCGTGGCTGTTACCGCCAATTGTACCTCTAGCAGCAAAAGTAGCTGGGATAATCTGAGGCTGATCAGTCCTGTCAGTGTATTTGTAAGGAAAATTTTTGATGACTTTGTTCAATGACTCAAGCGTGATGTACTTCCTGGAGATCAAGTCATTAATGCATAAAGACATCTCAACAGGGATGATACCTTCCAAGAGGTCATGCATTATGTCAGGTGGAAACCCATTGATAGTGTGGAAATATTCCAAATTGTCACTTAAAACACAAGGACCTTTCACACCATACTCTTTCACCAGATTTGAATTCTCTAAAACTTCAGAAACTTGCCTGTCATGATCCTGGCTGGTTCTGCACTCAAATGCTCCTGATCTGACCTCTTTTTGCTGGATGTCACTCTTTTTTGCCATGCAGAATCGACAGGGGTGCTGCACAGTAAAACTCTCCTGAAAACCAGAAAAAGAATGAGCACCTGGGTTGTCAGCTGACACGTAGAGCACAGTTCCTTTCACACATTCACCTAACTGCTCAACATAGACACCGTGTTTTTCTAGAGTGACTAGGTCTTGAAGAAGTGGGTGAAGGACAGCTGCATAGCCATGCTGTTTGAGTGCACTTGCTTTGCATAACATTGCTAGCTGAATAGAGTGGAGAGAGGAGCGATGTTTTGAGGGAAGATTGGAAAGAACCCAATAGATACCACACAGCTTGTGTTTCTTCTTGGAAGTGCCCAGAGGATTGGCTATCTCAAATTCATCAATGTAAAGTCCAAGCACAATCCTTAAAGTCTCAGTCTTAAAAAAAATCATTTCTGCGATAATGAGTGCCATCTCTGTAAGTGTTGAATCCATCAATGGTGCACTCATGTCTGAGAATTTTTTCTAGAACATCAGCCCTGTTTAATAGTGTTTGTAACATTTTCAGAATTGGCACATAAGAAAATGACTGTAGGTCTTTTTCAAGCTTGTATTCAACTGGCATGACCATAGGAAATTCCCTCTGAAAATATGAGGTTCTTTTACTGGCTGTGGAGAGTGACTGGTCAGCATCAGTCATTTTCAAGAACAAGTTATTCACTTTGACAGCATTCAAAATCTTTCTCATGACTGAATCGTCACCAACACCATGTTCATTGAGAATTTGCTGAATGGCATTATGTAGAAGGGGCTCTGAGAGAAGAACAAGCTGGTTAAGTTGTTGAATTACCTCCTGTATTGCCATGTCAGATAAATGCAAAATTGCCTGTAGTTTAAGAAAGAGTGAGGCTAAATTGTGCTCAAGTTGATGCTGTAAGTGATCTAAATTTTCCATTTGAGCTTCTTCCTCATTTTCATCTTGGTCTGTAGGATCACTAGAAAAATCCTCAAATTCTTGTACATCTAGTGGCATACCTGGAACTGCATTGTGAAATGTGCTGCGCACAGCAATGTCAGGCTTCAACCGCTTCTGACTGGGAAGTCTGTGCTCTTTGCATTTATGAGCATTAAATGTTGAGTAGACATTGCTTTCAAAAATGCAATTTTCATATGGACACTTCACACTTTCCTTATTTTTGAGATGGCGCAAATGGGATAAAAAGGTTTGTTCCACGCAGGGTTCTTTGAAAGTGCAGAGAGGGCAATGAAATATGACAGGGATTTCATCAATTCCACTTCTTTGTCTGTCATGAACTTCATGGGAGTGATTTCTTGTTAAATGCACTTTTAAAGCATTAAATGACTTGAATGAACAAAGACAATCTGTGTGGAGGCATGGAATAGGAGTAGTTCTGGCATAGCTTCCATGTTTTAAGCGATAGTGCTTGAATTGTTTAGCCCTTTTTTCAGAAGAAAACAAGCAGTATTTACACTTCCATTGAATAGCTTAGTTTCTGCCCTCAGACACCTACAAAAGAAACATAACCAATCAGTTATTAGTTAGTTAATAACAAGCACAGATTGTAGCTATACAGAATCTAATTTTCTAAAATGCCACAATTTTTGTTAAAGTGGAAAATTGGCGAAATCATTTTCTTTTGCATTTTCAATATCACAATTAATCAATTGTTAGCCATCCCTTCCCAAAACTATTATATCAGTCACACTATCTGTCAACTAGTGATGGGAGTTTCAGCTCTTTTTAGTGAGCCGTATCATTTGGCTCAGCTCATTAGTGAGAATAAAAAATGCTCTATTTTACGACTCACACCTTTTATAATTCAGCCAAATTTAGCGCCGTTTTGACTTGAATTGTACAAAACACAAAAATCTGTGGTTACAAATTTTAATAAAAATTATAACACTAAAACCACCAATTTAAAATTAAAACCCTAAAACTACTGATTTAAAATTAAAATAGAAATTAACACTATAAGCAATGATCCAAAATTAATATAAAACACTAAAACCACTGATTTTAAAATAAAATAAAGAAAAAGTCAGCGTGCAACTGCGCATGTGTATTCAAGACGAGAGACGCCGAGAGCTGGCGGAAGTTTCCGAGTTTCTCCGGGTTTTGCAGACGCTTCTTATTCACTCATATTTCAAAGTAGAGTTAACTTGCAATGTCAAGTTTGTTTACTTGCCTCAGTAAAAAGTTATCTTAACTACATTTAAGCGAGTAGAGTCAACAGAATAAGCTGAACTGAGTTCAGATTACTTTTTTTTAAAAGTAACCTATACTATTACATTTTACAGTGCATGTAATGCATGTAGTGCATCTACACTGTGATTTGCATTTTTTGTTGTCGTGTTTTAATGGTTGAATCTGGTTGAATAAAGAAAAAAATTGTCAAAAAATATAAAATTTTGCTAATATTTATTAATAAATAAAGTTGTTATCTGATGAATTTCAGGTTTGAATTACAATTTATTTAATTTTAAAAAAGGTTACAGGTTTGATGTGCATGTTTATGTCCTAAGCCCTTGTTACATGCACTTGTTTGTGACCATGCAAGTGTGTTACCTTCACTTCAGATACACATAGCAGCAGAAAAACAGAGATGTACCATACCAAGTGTTTTCCAATCCCCTTTAACATGGCAACATGAAGACTCCACCCAGGTAATGGTGAGCCCGGCTCACTAACCATATCATGAGTTTATAATAACCACATCACATCCATGGTGAATTAGGCGAAATGAAAATCTAACCTAATTTGGGGAAGATACACAACTGAGTAGTGGGGTGTCCCCTGAGATGAGGCTGCAATTGAGGGAGCTGTGTGCTGCACCGGTAGCATGCTCTGTGAGTGTGTAATGGTCTTAATTATCATTTAGCATGCCAGCCTCATGGATAACATATCAAGGCAGTGATACAAAAGGGGGGGGGGGAGGGAAATCAGCATATACATTTTTAAAGGCACATGCGCACAAAAACTAAAAAAAAAAATTTGTAAATATAGTATCTCTTACACACACACACATCCAGACCTATCTAGAGGTGATTTTCTATCTAGAGGTTATTTCCAACCAGCTGACTGACATTTCTCTCTCTCTCTGAATTAGTCATGTTGAATGATGTGCAACCAGCCATGACCTGCTCTGGCTGTCTAATCTAATTCACTTTGTTTCCTTACTCAAAACTAGTAGCTAGAGCTTGCTCTCTCTTCCTAACACAAGTTCTGTCTTATAGAAAAGGATGACCTGCTGGAACCACTACACTGTAGCATTTCTATAACCAAATCTTTCATATCTACCTATGAATTTACGATGCTCTTCCTTTCTTTTTTTCTTCTCTCTCTCTCTTCAGTCTCTCGCTTAATTTGTCTCTCTAGGTTGGATGTGCAATGTGTCCTGGTGTCTTGGAACAGGGCAGGAGACAATCTGTATTAGTCAGGGGAATTGAACATTTCAGATCCATCAACATTTTAATGTACAGTGATGACAAAATGTGTCTTTTTATTCATGTTCTGGAGTTTCAGGTGGTTCTACTGATGCATTTTACAACCACCATTTAGTGAGCAGAGTTAAATGATTGTTTTATACTTACTGGAATACACAATACATAGTGTTGCTTTTACATGGCTGGAGAGAAGCTGACCATAAGTGCAGACACTCAAGAGACAAGGAGACAGGCATCAGTTGGACAAGGTTAAAATCGCAAAAAGAGCTTGAGAACATGGGAATGGCATACAGGGTTAAACCAGGATAACAGGCATCAATGAAAAACAGGACAACTGCAGGAGAAGTGGTTTGATCCATGGATTGACAGTCGCAGAGTCTATGATCTGGCAGCATGGATTTGGCAGTGCTGAGTATAAGCAGACGACTTCATTATGGCACAGGTTGCAGCTGGCTGGTCTCTTCTCTGACCCCTGTTCACCTGCCTCTACTCACACAGTCATACACAAGGAGAGGCAGAGAGCCACTGATCAAATGGCAAAAGGTCAGGAAGCATGACATAGCATAGAGAAAGTATAGTACTAATGTATGTATATACTGTATTTAGGTGCATGTATGTTACTGCAACATAACATACTGTACTATATGACATATTAGATGGTTTATTATGTCTGATGGTATAGTGAGGTATAGTAAAGTATGCTCAGTTATATTCACCTATACTATATGTATATGTTACACAGTACTAAAGGTCATAATGCTGCACTCTAAACACTATAACCTAATGTACTGTGGGCCTATACCTACTAATTGTTATGACACAGCAGGATTCTGGGACCTATGTTATCTGCATATTAGACAAAAGCCATAATGCTAATCTTGTGACAATAAAACAGTAGTTTCCCAAAGTTAATATGAGCCAGCCACCCAGTCCTGCTCCACTTTGTTACCATGGAGAGCTCCAATACCCTAAGGACAATAATAAGTGAGTGCACAGCATGCGGCAGACAGAAAATAATAAATAGATTTATGCGCAATCGTCACATTTAATACATTTACGGAGCGCGCTAGTGAATTCATTATTACACCATATGCTAATGCAGCTGGGTCCGTGTGTGCTCCTCTCTCTCTCTCTCTCTCTCTCTCTCTCTCTCTCGCTCTCTCTCTCGCTCTCTCTCTCTCTCTCTCTCTCTCTCTCTCTCTCTCTCTCTCTCTCTCGCTCGCTCTCTCTGTCTCGCTCTCTCTCTCTCTCTCTCTCTCTCTCTCTCTTTGAAGTGCAGCCTAACCATCAACTGCTGTCCCGGAGTCAGTGCTGGAGCCTGATATATGGCTCTGATTCAGAACTGAAGAACTGACGCCAGCTTGGCCGTTACAGGAGATCAGGTTTAACGAGTAGCGGCGATACTACTTGACGAACGCGGGGATACGTGGCTGCGAATGAACCCGGTAGCAGCCGGACACCGGACTCCTGTTCCCGGCGATGGAGTGTTGATGTATGACGACGGTTGGGGCTGCCGGGCGCCTAGTGCAGAATGAAACAGAAACAGGATCCCACCTCGATCAAACTTAAGCAGAATCGGATGTGAGGCGACTAGCGCGCGTCTAGCCGGAGATGAACCGGATCGCCGCCGCCTGCCAGATGACAACGGCTTTATATTTATTATGGGAAGCTGCGTTGTGGCGTTCACCGGACTTTTTTTTTTTACTTGGATTCGGAATCGCTGCATCTGTGTGAAGGTCATCTCCCTGCTGTGGGTCGGAATCTGTGTGTATAACCTGTTTTCAAAATCGTGCTTTTTTAAGATAAGATAAGATAAGATAGGACTTTATTGATCCCACAACGGGGAAATTTGCTTGTTACTGCAGCTAAGCACAGGTGTGAAAGAGTACAGAGTACGGAGTACAGAGTAAAGAAAAAGAAAATAAAAGCTATAAAAAATAAAAATACACAACACGATATACAACTATATACAAAATTCGTAGAATTTTCATTGCAAGTTGATAGTTAATGAAACACCCCACTTCGCTCTGTACGCACCATGTGTCTTGTGGAAATTATTATATTAATGTAATATAAATATTGTAATACATAACGATTTTATAAATTTGTATTATTTTATTTTTATATAACAAAATTGTGAGGAAACACATTTAACTTGCTTATTCGCAAAATTGGTTAACTCTTTTTTAAGTAATCTTCAAAAGTCAATTTATTATTTTTTTTATTAAACTTTAGGTGATATCAGTCAAACCAAAGTTCAGTGTCTGACAAAGGAGATATGACATAACAAAATAGAGGTGTCGCAAACAAAATTAAACTATTCATAATTACAAGCCTCTATTTCTTTTCCAAAATGCTTTACCTTATCTGTTTTTTCGCAAATTAACTCCTCCAGAATAAAGTTTTCATTATCTCACTGATACACTTTCAAGACATTTTTGTTTTAATTTATTTATATATATTTATTTGTCTTTGTTTATTAAACCAGGATTGATCCAATTGAGATCAAATAAAGATGAATGGAGAACTGGCCCAAAGGGCTGCAGCAAAGTTACATTAACGGTAAGCAACAAATATAACATGCTTTAAAACACTTACTTAACACATGCAATACAGACATGGTAGACTGCAATACACAATTCACATGTTTTGCTCTTATTAGGTAACCTTGTACGCTGTCATAATAGAGCACCTCTGTGCATGTGACAGCGTGAGACCACAGATGGATCCCTTGTGTAATGGAGCCAAGAAACCTGAGGGTAGTGATCCCATTGTAGACCCTCAGCCCCCTCCTGTCAAGATGGCTCGTCTAGAACAAAATGAACCAGGACCCTGGGCCCAGGATGGCAGCAGGCAAGTGAGCCCAGGGGCCAAAAACCCCTGCCTGGCCCAGAAACCCACCACAGAGAGGTCACAGAGCAAAAACTGGCGCCGTGGAGGTACATGGGCTGATATGAGATCCAGAAGTCTCTGTACATGTTTTCTTGGCTACTTGTATTTAAAGCTGATGTTGAATAGTCCTTGTCATACAGTATATTGAATATGAGGAGGATGGTATTGCTATAAATGTTGATCTAAAGGGCTGTTGTGATTAGTTTGATAACTTGAATTTAAATCATTTGCATTGATGTACTACCCAAAGCTGCTGGTCTCATATTCATTATCTGCTTTCACATTGCACCCATATCATCATGCTGCATGAAATCCTGTATGTCCCATCACCCCAGGGAGCTTGCTGCCAGTGTTTTGTATGGTGGAGCACAGGGAAAGCTCTTCGGATGGAGAGAGGAGAGAAGAACATGCAGAGTTTGTGCTGATAAAGAGAGACCTGCTATTTAACCAATTGATAGAGATGGCCCTGCTGACACTGGGCTACTCACACAGCTCTGCCGCACAGGCCAAAGGTACATAACACACTCACACACACACACAAACAATTCAATTAAATTAAATTCAATTCAATTCAATTAAATTCAATTTATTTGTATAGCCCAGAATCACAAATCAGATTTGCCCCAAAGGGCTTTACATTTTGTATAAAAGCAACACAACATCCCCTGTCCTTAGACCCTCACATCGTACAAGGTAAAACTCCCTCCACACACACACACACACACACACACACACATCAGCACAAAGAGGTCTATATATTTTCACAATAGATCCTTCACTTGTGTGTTTCAGGTCTGATTCAGGTGGGCAGGTGGAACCCAGTACCTCTGTCTTGTGTAACAGATACTCCAGATGCCACAGTAGCTGACATGCTTCAGGATGTTCACCATGTTATCACCCTTAAAATACAGCTCCACAGGTATCTTTATCTAATACTTCTATTATTTCTTTGCCATACATGTGTGCCTCTGTGTAAGGAAAAAGGGTTGACTATAGAACATAAACTTCGCTCTGTGACTCAAGACTTGTAGACTATTTAATTGCAGTTCACCAGATGCATGAAAAAGTCTCAAACCACCCACCAGTCCTCATTTGAATAAAGAAAATATAATAACTAAAGGGAATGGAGCAAATACAGTAATAAGTAGTTTCCAACAGAGTCAAATACAGATGATATTAAAATAACTTTACAGTTAATATTATTTTACTGATGAAGAGCACACACACACTCTTTTTCATTGCATGCATGATTGTGAAAGGTCAGCAAATCTGTCATATATATACAGTGGGGAAAATAAGTATTTGAACACCCTGCTATTTTGCTATTTCTCCCACTTAGAAATCATGGAGGGGTCTGAAATCTTCATCGTAGGTGCATGTCCACTGTAAGAGAGATAAACTAAAAAGAAAAATCCAGAAATCACAATGCATGATTTATTTGTGTGATATAGCGGCAAATAAGTATTTGAACACCTGAGAAAATGAATGTTAATATTTGGTACAGTAGCCATTGTTTGCTATTACAGAGGTCAAACGTTTCCTGTAGTTTTTCCACCAGGTTTGCACATACTGCAGGAGGGATCCTGGCCAACTCCTCCACACAGATCTTCTCTAGATCAGTCAGGTTTCTGGGCTGTCGCTGAGAAACACAGAGTTTGAGCTCCCTCCAAAGATTTTCGATTGGGTTCAGGTCTGGAGACTGGCTGGGCCATGCTAGAACCTTGATATGCTTCTTGCGCAGCCAGTCCTTGGTTTTCCTGGCTGTGTGCTTTGGGTCGTTGTCGTGTTGGAAGACCCAGCCACGACCCATCTTCAATGCTCTGACTGAGGGTAGGAGGTTGTTCCCCAAAATCTCACATTACACGGCCCCACCCGGATGGTGTTCTTTGGATTGTACTCTTCATTCTTCTTCCTCCAAACAAGCTTAGTGGAATTGGAAACCTTGGAAACGTTGGTCCCAGTTCTATTCAGGTCATTGACCAACTCCTGTCATGTAGTTCCGGGCTGATTCCTCACCTTTCTTAGAATCATTGAGACCCCACGAGGTGATATCTTGCATGGGGCTCCACTCCGATTGAGATTGACCGTCATGTTTAGCTTCTTCCATTTTCTAATGATTGCTCCAACAGTGGACCTTTTTTCACCAAGCTGCTTAGCAATTGCTCCGTAGCCCTTTCCAGCCTTGTGGAGGTGTACAATTTTCTCTCTTGTGTCGTTGGACAGCTCTTTGGTCTCCGACATGTTACAAGTTAAAGTCTTGCTGATTGTATGGGGTGGAGAGGTGTCTTTATGCAGCTAACGACTTCAAACAGGTGCATCTGATTAAGGATGATACATGGAGTGCAGGTGGACTTCTAATGGGCGACTAACAGGTCCTTCAGGGTCAGAATTCTAGATGACACACAGGTGTTCAAATACTTATTTGCCGCTATATCACACAAATAAATCATTAAAAAATCATGCATT
Source organism: Eupleurogrammus muticus (assembly GCA_036785175.1). Lineage (NCBI taxonomy): Eukaryota > Metazoa > Chordata > Actinopteri > Scombriformes > Trichiuridae > Eupleurogrammus > Eupleurogrammus muticus. The sequence goes on along the minus strand of JAYKQN010000020.1, from coordinate 1,566,418 downwards.
GTGATTTCTGGATTTTTCTTTTTAGTTTATCTCTCTCACAGTGGACTGAACCCAATCGAAAATCTTTGGAGGGAGCTCAAACTCTGTGTTTCTCAGCGACAGCCCAGAAACCTGACTGATCTAGAGAAGATCTGTGTGGAGGAGTTGGCCAGGATCCCTCCTGCAGTATGTGCAAACCTGGTGGAAAAACTACAGGAAACGTTTGACCTCTGTAATAGCAAACAATGGCTACTGTACCAAATATTAACATTCATTTTCTCAGGTGTTCAAATACTTATTTGCCGCTATATCACACAAATAAATCATGCATTGTGATTTCTGGATTTTTCTTTTTAGTTTATCTCTCTTACAGTGGACATGCACCTACGATGAAAATTTCAGACCCCTCCATGATTTCTAAGTGGGAGAAATAGCAGAATTGCAGGGTGTTCAAATACTTATTTCCCCCACTGTATATATATATATATATAAAAGGTAATAAGCATCTACCTGAGTAATGAGCATCTCTTTTTATTTGAGCCATATATTTGGTCTTGGATCACAACTTCAATGGGGACGAAAGCAGTACAAAAGATTTTAAAAAAGAAAGAAAAGATTTAAAGATTCATGTTAATGTGCATTAACATGCACATTAACAGATTCAGCCATCAGTGAATGAATTTATTCAACTACATACATACGAGGTTCAATCTGGGATTGAGAATGTTTTCCCCTGCATTCACATGAGTTTATTGACTAGACTTTGTGTGTGTGTGTGTGTGTTTGTGTGTGTGTGTGTATGTGTGTGTGTGTGTGTGTGTGTGTGTGGTTATTTTGACACATGAGACAGGGTAAGCAAGCAATCCAAATTCTCACAGGAAGTCTATTCCCTGAGAGGGAGCTAGGCAGTAGTTTGGGGTCGCTGCATTAGTGGTTCTCAAATAGTGGGTTTTTGGATTTTTTTTTCACGTCCTAGAATAAAGTGCAATTGCACTCCATTACATTAAGAGGAGTAGTGCTCTCATCGGCAGAGTGTGCGCAGGGAGCATCCGCTCAGTGGTGTAGGTACAGACACGAAGTGTAGCAGACCCTCAAGTGACACCATGAAAAACAGGGATGAGAAGACAGGCGGAGAGAGATGGAGATAAAGAGACAAAAACGAAAGGGGGGGGGGATGTTTTCTCCTTCCATAGGGGGGGCGCGACGAAAAATAATTAGAAGCACTGAGCTACATCAACATTGCCCTAGCAATTGCAAACATTAGGCGCTATTGCTTTGCTTTGACTGACAGGTGGCAAGCCACCAGAAAAGCAAAAGTTGTTCATACATGTAAAAGTTGCAAGTTGAAAAGGGTGTGGCAAAAAATATCTAACAATCTGAGAAATGCAAAGTTTGCATACAGAATTAACTTACTGGTATTGAATTAACAGCAAATATGCTCATCCACCAAAGATGTTTCAGTTCAGTTTTTGCACTGTTATTAAATGAGAGAATAAGTGTGAGTAAAACGAGCAGGTGTATTCGCACTACCAATGTTATGTGAGTTGGTTCCTTCATTTCACCACAGATGATGGCTTGGATGCTGATTCACTTTTGACAATATTCAACAGATGCTTAGTAAATGCAACACTGATTACAACATGTGCACAGGACAGTGCTATGATGGTCCGCTGTCACATCAGGGTGCAATAACAGCATGAAGGAAAGATTTCTAAAGCATGTCCCACAAGCTGGTATGCCCTTCTGCCTAATTTGGTTTTAGTTGACTGCGTTAGCCATGTAGAACTAGGAGAAAATTTATTTCACTGCAGATGCTGCATCATTTGCCCTGGCATAACATTTTTCTTTGAAAGAGAAAGGGAACTAAGCTAACAGAAAAAAACAGTTTAACTGAAAAAGTTGTCAGAAACTAGATGGGCTCGTCAGTATTCAGCACTGTGGGTCCTTTATAGAAAACCCTGCTGGCAATCCATGTGAACATTGATGACCTAATCAAGTATTAAAATACTCTGAGGAAGCCAGAAGCTAGACCAGTACAGGGACTGATAGACAGTCAGTTGGCCTTGCAACTCACTTCATTTGAGGATCTTTTTCACACCACCGAATTCTCATCTGGCCATTTACCATCCTTAGATATTCTGCAGTTCACCTCTGCTACAGATCTTGTTGAGTTTGATCAAATCACTGTCTCAAAAATCTAAATAAAAAAAGGCACAAAACAACATTTTGGAAAAATCAAAGCCCTATCCACCAACACTTAGATCTTCATCCAGTCGAGAAAAGAGGAACAACAAGCTCAGCATCCATGCTGCCTACAGGGATTTATAGTTGTTGCTCAGACAGGAGAAAGGCTACCATTTCACATATCTATGTGATTTGACTGAATATGATTTGATTGAACATTATATCCATTGTATTTGCAATACCTATGTATTGTAGCAATCATGCAGCAGCTACTGCATTGAAAAACGACAGGCACTGCCCATGGTTAGACTGGCACCTTATCTATCTCCTTATCCTTATCTTTTTACTGCCAATCACCAATTACATTCTGAGAGGCAATCACGCCAACTAAAAGTCTAAATAGAAATAAGCAATGGAAGACAGTTAGCATCTACCAATTTCATGAACTGGCTTAATGGTGCAGTGTGTAGTGCTGTTGCCTCATAGCTAAAAGGTCACAGATTCAAGTGCTTTCTGTGTGGCATTTGCATCTCCCTGTGCCTGCATAGATGCTATCTGGGTTCTCTGGCTTTCTCCGACAGTCCAACAACTGAAGCTGAAGTTAATTGGAGACTCTAAGTTGCCTGTAGGTGTGAAATGTGTGTGTGCCCCATGATAGGCTGGTGGCCTGTCTGGGGTGTATCCCTACCTCTTGCCAGCAATGTGTGATTCTGTGAGGAATAAGTGGGTGTAGAAAATGACTGGATGATTTTTTTTAAATAAGTTGTCCCAAATTGGAGGACTTGCCAGCCGAGCAGTGGAGTCACTCCACATTGAGGAATGCTCTGAAGGAGCTGTTAAAGGACATGAACCAGAGCTCTCTGGCCAAAGAGTGCCCACTGTCCCAGGTACAACATACACACACACACACACACACACACACACACATGCACGTGCACACATACACACACAGACAATGTAGCATCCATACAAGAATAGAAATGCTTGTAATGTCTTTTCCCTTCTATGCAAATGTGTGTATGTCTGTGTGATCTATGCCTATGGATGTCATGCGACAGAGTAAGTGGTCCAGTATCTATGCAGTAGGTCCAGATGCAGAAGAAGAGAAGGTTTATGGCAGCAGAGTGTGAGAGAAATAAATAGAGATGGCTATCTCCTAAAAAGCCCAACTGCCTCAGCTGCCACCTATCTGATTCTGCCGACTATCTGCCTGCAGCTGTATACGTCAGCCTCGTCTTGACTTGTCTGATTCAGCAGTAACTAACATCCAAATCTGATTTCAAGATCTTCTTCCATTCTTGTGTGTTTTTAAGCAAATATAGACACACATGCACAAATAATTTCACATTAATCTTGCAGTATTTGGAGATGGCCTCTTTATGAATATTCATAAATATCAACTTAGTCTATCTGCTGTTTCGCCTGTGGGCACATAGGACATCTACAGTTTGATAAAGAGAAATTGCTCACTATCTCTTGTTTCTTCTGATTCCGTCTTTCACTCTGCAGTTTTAAGATCTGATATAAGCTGAACCATCCCTCCCCCGTCTTCCTTTCCTCCATCTTTCTATCTTTCTTATGACTCCCTTTACCCCGCTCTCTTGTTTGCGGGAAGCAGATTAAAATAAATATGAGAAGATGAAAGGTGTAATCAGATGTAAAGATTGCACAGGATGGTCTTCAGGGACAAACTGTGTGTGTGTGTGTGTGTGTGTGTGTGTGTGTGTGTGTGTGTGTGTGTGTGTGTGTGTGTGTGTGTGTGTGTGTGTGTGTCTGTGTGTGTCTGAGTGAGTGAGTGAGTGAGTGAGTGAGTGAGTGAGTGAGTGAGTGAGTAAGACAGAGAGCCATAGTCTCTGATGACCTCTAGTATATTTGTTTGATTACACACACATGCACATGCACATATAGCTCACAAACTGACATACTCATCTGTCTTTATTATCCTATTTACCTGGGGTCTTTTTAATAACCCAGATTTGAGTTCATTAATATCAGTTGTGTGAACAGCTGAGACACCCTGGCCGCCCATAGCAGGAGCTCAGAAAATGTAATGAATTTCTATTGTCTTTTCCCATCTGTTTCAGAGTATGATATCATCTATTGTAAATAGCACTTACTATGCAAATGTCTCAGCTGCCAAGTGTCACGAGTTTGGTCGATGGTACAAGCACTTCAAGAAGACCAAATGCTTTAAGGGTGAGGGATTTTAATCAAACCTGATAAGTCTTAACAGTATGTACCACTATCTGTACAACAAACTTTACTACACACTAATCATCATTGCATACTATGTTATCTGTTATTATCCGTAAGTGTATGTTTGTATTTTTGTGTATTTACTATAGTATACTTTTGCATGCCAAAACAAAGTCACCTTCAAACAGTCCCCTATCAATGATGATCCACAGCTATATTTAAATGACACATATTAACACTCACTTTAACCAGAAACTATGAACAAGAAAATATTTGCAAACAGGCTTTAAACTCAGGGGTTAGTTGTTAATGTGATGTGAAGAAATCTCACAAACATGTATCTACTGTTTAGGAATTGACATTTTACACCATTTTATGAACCAAACATTTAATCATTCAACAATCTATAGTTTAATTGACATGCATTGTGCAATTTCTCAACACATCTTGCTACTTGCACTGCTTAAATAGCACAAGTTGTTGCATCTGCACCTGTTTTTGGTCAGTTGTAGCATACAGCTATAAACTGTTGTCTGTTGTCTGTTGGAAATGCATAAAATCATTACCAGCAACACCCAGTGACACAAGAATAAGTGCAACTGTATTTGCTATAAAATTGACATTTGCACTGCTGGAAACTAGCAATTACAATTATGTATGGGTGATATGACCATTATAGCATCATCTAAATAGAGCCCTTATTTGCGAACATGTAAATTTAACAATGTGTAAACCATCAGAGCTTTATTATATGTAAGCCCCCCCCATTTCAAATCATATTCTGTATCGACACTGGCTTAATTATCTTTCATTTAGCCACATTTCCATTGAGAACATACAATATACAGTATACAAATATTTTCTAGAAATGAGTGTGTAGCATTGGCTTGGGAAACATAACTGAATGTGTTAATAATTCTACTTCTTCACTTCCCTTCTGCTGCTCCAGAGAATGACAGTTTCTCCGATCAATCAACACATATCACCCTCACCCAGCAGTCGATCACCAGTAGCCCAGCTGATCAGAGCTCAAACCTTCTGTTCCCTCATGGAGGGGTGTCCAACATCTGTGGTCGTTCCCCTCTCAGTCTTCATCCCCCTGGGTTGCTCTCCCAACCTCTCAACTGCCAAATGGTCAGCCAGCAGCTAGTGATGGCCCAATTTCTCAACCAGCAGTACGCTGTCAGCCGCATGTTAGCTGGTCAGAGGCTTTCGCCATCCCCGCAGCAGTATCTCAATCACCCGCATGTAGGAAGGCCTCCTGCCAAAGTCATCTCCAAGCCTCCTGATTCCCAAGGTCTGCACGAAGCTCTGTGTGGCTCAGGGGGTGGCCCTGTAGCGGGGCAGCATAACCAGACATCAGACGGGTCTTCTCTGGGGCATTCGGATGTGCCGAGTGATATCTACCACTGTGTGAGAGAGGAACTGAAGAGAGCAGGCATCTCCCAAGCCATATTCGCTCGAGTGGCCTTCAACAGGACCCAGGTATAGAATGGAGGAGGACAGAGAGAGATACTGTGGGACTGTTGTCTGAATGAAAGGCGTTATAATTCAGAAGAAATTTCCATTGTTTGTTGCGATTATCTTTTTGAAGTAGTTGCAGTAGTGGGTAAATGTGTCCTGTGTACATGTGTTTGCTGGTTGGCACATTGGCATGGCCTTTGCCGCAATGCCCCCTCCCCCATATATGTGTATGTGCCTGTGTGTGTGTGTGCCAGCTCTCTGCAGCACAAAACTGGTGCCAGCACTGAAGCAGCTGCTGGGCCAACTAATCACAACCCCTTGGAGAAATGTTGTCTCCCTATCTACCTCTTCCTTCTTTTCACTGCCCTTCCATTCATTTCATTTCTACTTTTCATTGTCAATCCATCTTTTTTAACCTTTCCTATTTGCGTCCTGCATTAAGCTATCCAAATCTCCCTCCACCATCACCTCTAACAATAAAATGCCACATTATCTGTGTCCAATATCTTGCATTCACCACCACACAGAGGACAGGCTCAGCCCATTGTTATTATAATTATCACCGTCATTATCATTTTCATCACAATAAGCAGAGCTTACTATCCTCTGGGGCCAGCCATACGAGTTGGGCGTGATGCCAAGATGCCAACTAGAAGTGAGGGAAGCATTCATCATTTGGAGATTCATGTTAAGACTCCACTCCATTTGGAAGGCATGGTTTTCTGGGAAGATCCAGAGATGATCAATGATTTGAATAAGAAGGCTGTTTCCTCCCATGTCGTCTCACTGCTGGCATAAAATCTGATTTCTTCTCAGGATGATGTCTGAGGTTTGAAGGCTTTCCTACATAGACAGATAGAACAAGAATAATGATAGGTCTAACAGGCCAGAAAAATGTCTAGATCACCTATAGATGTGAAATGCCAAACCTCAGAAATTTGCCAAGGTGCCTGGCTGAATCTGATTAAAATATGAATAGGGTAAGTAATTTGGATGTTTATGAGAAAAAAATTATATTTGCCATTATCAGGCTACATAAAGATAAATGAGAAATAAATCAATCATGTTTAATATGAAATCAACATAAACATGGGGAGGTGGGAACACGGTGCAGCAGTGTCTGCATTGGTTCTCTTCTGGTTCTCCGGCCTCCCACAGTCCAAAAACATGTTGAGGTTAATTGACAACTCTAAATTAGATAAACTCATAAGTGTAAGTGTGTGAATAATTTTGTGTGTGCCCCACGACGGGTGTTGTATCCCTGCCTCTCGCCTGTAATGTGCTCAGATTTGCGATTCTAACAAGGGATAAGCAGTTATAGAAAATGACTCTTGACTGAAAATAAACATAGGACTAGAAGTGACTGTCATCAGGGTAAATGGCTTAAAATTGGACTCACAATGTTTTAGTCCTTCTGTTGTTTAATTGTGTTGCATACTGTCTGATTTGAAAATATATTTAAAGGGTTAGTTATAGTTATGCAGTTTGGTAAATATGCTAATTCCCTTTCCTCAGAGTTGGATTCCTTCCTTCCTTGTATATCAATTAAGTATGAAGTTACAGCTAGAAAATAAATGGTTATCTTACCTTGGCATAACAACTAAATACATAAGTAAAGGGCTAGCTTGGTTCTATCCAAAAATGTGCCAAATCAGCACTTCTAAAACTCTTCCATTGCTTGATTGGTCACACAGACTCCCAAAATTGTCATTTTAATTTTTTTAATATTTGTGCAGCAACCAGTTTCTAACAGAGCATGTCCATGCATGTATGGAAACTGGCACACGCACACGATTAATACTTATGTATTGTGGAGTATACAATATACTCCATATAAATATGCGACTGTTAATTAATCGTGTGTGTGTGTGTGTGCCTGCGTGATGGCATGCCTGCATGCGTTCACCAGGGCCTGCTCTCGGAGATTTTGCGCAAAGAGGAGGATCCTAAACACGCATCTCAATCGCTGCTGGTCAACCTGCGAGCTATGTACAGCTTCCTTCAGCTCCCTGAGATGGAGAGGGAACGCATCTACCAGGAGGAGAAAGAGAGGAGCCTGACTGGATTCATACCCAGCTGCAACAACACACCACCAAGATCCACACAGGTCAGTCAGAAGTCAGACTTGGGGACAGAGAAAAGAGACATGGAATAAAAAATCAGTTTCCCCTGTTCTTTATCTATTCCATCAGGGAGCATCTGTGTGTCTGTGACTCCCTTATCTGTCTGACTATTAGTCAGATCAACCTCAGCTTTCGCATATAGCTTGCACATGGCATGATGGTGTGTATCCTTTTATTGCAACACTGTAAGCTGTCATCTGACTCAGGTCACAGAGACAGAGCTATTATTCTTTGACATTTTTAAACTAAAAAAAAGTAATGCAATAGTTTATTTTCCTGGTAACTAGTTACTTTTATAGTGGAGTTACTAACTCCATTACTTTTTGGATTAGTAACTATAACTATAACTAATTACTTTTTTAAAGTAACATGCCCAACATTGTTCATGAGTGCTGCTTTTAGAATAGAACCACATTCTACACACTAGTTGCAGGGATCCAGCTATAAAAACAAGATAGTTATGCCTGAAATTGCTCTGATAAGCCATTCACATGTTTTGTGTTTTGTATGACAGAACAACCATCTATAAATCAAGGAGCATCTGTCAGTCTGTGGCTCCCATATCTCTCTAACTGTTTTGGATATCTTGTTGTATATCCTTTTTTGTGCAATTTTTGGCTGGATAGTCACAACATTATTATTATTATTATTTTTGTTAAAACTTAAAATCCCATAGGAGTGCTGTGGTGGTTGTTGCCTCATAAGCAGGAAACCGGTGTTGGGGCCTAGCTAAAGCATTTCTTTGCATCCCCGCCAAAAAATATATTTTACAAAAAAAGAAATAAAAACCCATACACTTAAATATCACACTGCTATCCTGCAGCAAACATTGTGGAAGTAAGTTTCCTGGTTTATCTGCTACTTTATTCCTCACCAACACAGGCTACTGGTCCTACTCAACGACAAACTAAGAAACCTTGTAAGAAAAGTTTACATGCTCTTGTGTGTAGGACATGCAAAAATTTAACTCTATCTATCCTTCTAGAGAAATACATACTTTCTTTGATCCCAACAAAAAAAAAAATATTTTTTTAAATACTTTTTTATGTGAAAGCTTGAACAAAAAATCTCATTACATGCTCCCTTAGGTGTAGTCCCTCCAGGCTTCGGCACTTCATTATTATTTTTAGATTAAAATCTCTAAGAAACATACACTATGTTAAGTATGTGGTTGTATGTTATGTAGATTCAATTTAATAATTTTATTTATTTTCTTTATTTTTGTGTGAACCCAGGACTGATCCATGATATGAATATCCCTTTAATGTTAGTGTTGTAATTACCATGAATTTACTTTTGTCCAGTTTTAACACACTTTTCCATATTTTCCATATTTATGTTTAACCACAGGAAAATGATCAGTTATCAGATAGGTGGATTTTAAATTGTCAGAGCAAAAAGCAAAGCAAATGTTAGCATTAGCTTGGTTAGCAGCGTCACTGTCTCAAAGAAATACACACGGCGAAACTGCTTTTTTCAGTGTTTTTACCTTTATCACTGAGTACATTTGCTTTGCTATGGAGGACAAGACATCTGCAGATAATCCGTCTCACCAGTAGAAAGGCAGTTTGGCAGGATTTTGACCTATTAAGTTACTGGGTCTTCGCTAATTTCAACAGCAGTTCTGCTTGCTGCCATTTCCAGATGTCTGCTACCCCCGAAAAGCATCACAGAAACACCAAGTTCTAAACTTTATTGGTTTTAATCTCTGAATCTGTTTGTTTTGTAGAGAGAGAGACCTCTGGGAATAATTTGTTTTTCAGTAAAACCCCCTGAACAGAATGCTGGATCTTAAGATGTTAGAAAAGCAAGTTGAGCTACTGATAGTAGCATTTCCTATTATCCCATGTTATATCATGACATCATTAACTCAGTGTTTGCTTCTGTTCAGATCGAGAGACCCATAGCAGCAGAAAATGTATGATGCAACTGTTCTATACTATCTCCTCTGTAGTAAATATGTGAATAAAATCTCCTTGCATGTCTCTCTGTCTCTCTGTCTCTCTCTCTCTCTCTCTCTCTCTCTCTCTCCCTCTTTAGGCCAGACTGTCTCCAGTCACAACAGACAGAGGGTTGAGAACAGACACTGTTCTCAATGTCAACTCTTCTATGTATGAGGAGATTCAGCACGAGATGAAAAGAGCCAAGGTGTCTCAGGCCCTGTTTGCAAAGGTGGCAGCTTCCAAGAGTCAGGTACTTCTATTTTCTCGCTTGTGTAAATCCGTTGAAGAGCACACACACACAAGCATATATATATATATGTGTGTGTGTGTGTGAAAGCCCAGATAATCAACGAGCAGCTGTACTCTGCAGAGGACTATCATTAGTGCATCAGACCGCTATTGTGTCCTAAATTATTGCTTTAATAGTCACCGTACAAAAACATGTGCACAGGCACACACACGCACGCAATGCATAATATATTTTTGGTGCACACAGTGTACAAGCACATGCTTGTGTGCCACATCAAACAGCACACAGAGACAAACAAATGTGCTAATACACACATACACACAAACTGAAATTAAGTGTTTATTGTTCTCAGTTTTATTTCAGCCCCATAAGCTTATTATTGCCTTTTGTTTTAAGGATAATTTCCTTTCAAAAAATGGGAGGATTTAGTTGTCTCATTTTCTCTTCCTCTTGTGCATAGCTCAAATATTCCCCCCTTTTTCTTCTTTTTTTTCAGTCTTTTCTTCTTCCTTTCTTTCTCTCGATTTCTCTATGCTCTCTTTACCGCTCTTTCTCACTCTCACTCTCTGTATTACACAGGCTGTTTGGCAGGCAAGACCCTAGCTGGATTTTTCTGTTCTATCTGGGCTATGCATCTGGATGGCACTATGAGCTAGTTGGGCTCCAGCCTATGCGTGTGTGTGTGTGTGTGCATGCGGGCATATGCATTTTTGTGGTAACATAATCATGCTCCAGTTCATGAATTTGAAACTAAATTGGCTTTCTGTTCCTCAATCTGCCACTAACAAGTTAATAAGAAAATCGCACCATCATATTGATTTTTTTTCCATTAGAGAATGTTTACTCCTAAAAAAAAACTTTAATGTCAAAGGAGTTACTTGTAAGCAACTGGACTTCTTCTTGTAGCTTGAAGACGTTTCTCCTCCGACCATCGTTATGAGAGTGTTGTTTCTAGTTTGACCTAGTGAACCAGAGATATACTGTAAGTTCCTAGTTTCCAGCATCAGGCCAGAACTGATGAAGCCTTCTGGATGGGAGGTGAAACGTCTTCAAACTACAAAAAGTCCAGTTGCTCACAAGTAACTCCTTTGACGCTACAATGACCTGGATGAATGAGAATCTACATAGACATATTGACTTGAATATCTACAAAAAAATTCAATCTGGCTTATATTAAGTTGAAACTTTAAAGCTGCACCATTCAGTAGTTTAGATAATTGTGTTCAACACAACATCTAACTAACATTTAGAGACTTCCTCTATGGTTCATAATAGGCATGGCACAAAGACTGTAGGATATTGATGGTTTGAGATATATAAAGATGAGCTTGCTGTAGAAATAGATAATTAATAGGCTAATTAGGAGAATTATCTTTGTGATTAGCATAGCTAATGGATATGTTTACTATATCAAGGCAATTATGGCAGGACATTAGGCAACTCAACTGCAATAATTTAGTGAGACTTTTTTTGCTTTCTCTTGCCCTACAGAGCTGTCAGATCAGATCTGATAGTATCACTTTTATAAATAATGAATGTGTGCTGACATGACCTCTGAGGGAAGGACACACCGTTTAATGAGCAGAGAGCATCGCAATAGGTTACTTGGTAAGCTCCTATGTGTGTGTGTGTGTGTGTGCTTCTTGTAGGGCTGGTTGTGTGAGCTGCTGCGTTGGAAGGAGGATCCAAGTCCAGAGAACCGAACCCTGTGGGAGAACCTGTGCATGATCCGCCGGTTCCTCAGCCTGTCCCAGAGTGAACGCAATGCCATCTATGAACAGGAGAGCATCAACACGACCGTGCAGCAGCACTGCACTGAAAGGCTTACACTGCTCAGCAGTGACAACACACTGGTAAGGCTACAGAGCAGAAGTAACACAATGTCATTACACAGAAATATTTTTTTTCATTTGGTATTGAAATTAAACTAATCTATCTGTGTCTAACAGTCCTAGCTTGAGAATAATGATCCACCGTTTCACAGAGGTTTAGCATTTTATGTTCCCAGCTACATAAGCTTTTTTCAGAGGGCAGGTTGTCCTTATCACAGCCTTGAGATAATAACCTGACTTTCTTTTATAAAGCATATTAAAACTATATTTAATGAAACTGGTATATAATAGAATATGACTTTTACCAGGAATTTGAAAGAAAAAGCATGACTTTGTGCTTAGGCTGTGTAATGTAAAGGCCAGTGCTATGCAATGTGTTTTGAAGCTTTCTTTGACATTCAATGCACATTAAAAATGGATGGAGCACATTTCATAAAGTAGTGAATTGATTCTTCACTCATATTTTTACATTTTAAATACAATAATTTAAATGCCCCTTCTTACTTAAAATTATACAATTCCATCTTCAAGTTATATTATGTACCATTTAAATAGCACACTGTAATGTCAATATTAATACCAGGAATATAATGGAATAGGGCTAAATGATTAAAAAAAAAAAATATTTTATTATAGTTTTATAGACTTTATATAGTCTGGGGTGTATTCCTGCCTCTCACCTGTAATGTGCTGGGATTGGCTCCAGCAGACACATGTGACCTTCATGAGGACTGTTTCATTTTTACATTGTTATTCTCATTTCAATGAAAATACTTTTATAATGATTATGGTGTGATTTATATTGAGATTTGTTTCAAAAGATTATATTATATAATATATTTTCTTCATTATTCATTCAGCATTGTTTCAAATAGACCTTTTTAATTATTTTAACAAAATCAAAATGTATGCCTTCCTTTTAAAGCCTATTACTTCAAATTCAAAGTACAGTAATACATAATCAATACATAATCTAAGATGACTTGTCTTTATATCATGTACAATATAAATGATGAACTGCAATACGAACATTGACACCAGAAATGAAAAATATAATAAAAGTATAACATACAACTATTCAACTCTTTCTCTCATCAGTATCATCACCACTCTCCCCTGTTACAGCAACACCATCTTCAACCCCATCAACCCTTGCAGCCAGAGGCAGGACCTCCTCTGTCACCACAGCAACCGTGTGCTGCATCACAAGCCGAGTCTGAGGCTGGAGGCAACTGGGGGTACTTGAGAGTACGTTTGCAGGGCAGCGGCTGCAGCAGTAGCAGCAGTAGCAGCAGCAGCGGCTGCGAGATAGGGGACAGTAAGAACTGGGTTGAGGAGGGAAGTGGGGACATGGGGAGTTTGGGCGGGGACTGGGGTTGTACTGGCATGGCAAGGGCCAAGGCTACAGAAAGCACAGAACAGATGGGAGGTGGTGATGTGTGTGAGGACGACATAAATGAGAGTGTTGGAGAGGGTAAAGAGGTTAAGTTTGAGGAGAAGATCTCTGTGATGTGTCCGAGTGTGAAGTATGAGGACCGAGGTGGAGTTAGAGTGTGTTTAGAGGGGGATACTGAGATCAAACGTGGAGATGACGTCCAAGGGAAGGGGCTGAAGGTATCCAATGACGCTCTGGTCATCCTGCAGAGCTTTATCCAGGACGTGGGCCTCAACCCAGACGAGGAGGCTGTCCACACCTTGTCAGCTCAGCTGGGCCTCCCCAAACACATCATCCACAGCTTCTTCAACAGCCAGGAGCATGGACAGGGCCAGGACCAACAGCAGCATCAGAACTGGATCCAGAAACCCTGGCAAGAATATCACTGCAGTTACCAATCTCAGGTAGCTAGAACTACAGAAGAACAGGAGGAGGAAGGTGAATTGAGCCAGGTACCAGTTTCAAAAGAGTTGGACGTTGGTACTCAAACCTTTCCCCCTATGAAGGAAGAGCAGGTAAACTCTGTCTAACACAAACCCTAATACATTCGACATTCTGTATGTGGAATAAGTCATTGCCTGTGAGCCACTGAGGAGCTTTTCGTCTCTGATACAATACAGTACATCCTTGATCCATGTGCAACTTAACCACTGTCACAAACTGCACTGAGTGCTGTTTGTAGGAGAGTGTCCCGAAAAGCTGTAAAAGGCCTAACTATCTGTTTATACAACTTCATAAATGCTCGTATTTATAATCAGAAAGCAACATCATATCAAAAGACATGTGATTTGAGGTTCCCTAAAGGCTTGTGTTCACCTAGCATTTTCTGAACACCAGCCTCTTTTTTTCAATTGCTTACAATGAGCATATGTGGCCACCTAGAGAAAACATTTGCACTCAGAGTGCTTTTTTGTGGAGGCTAAAATCTAAGAAGTTTTAGGAAGGACACTGGTGTCGTCACTGCCACTCCGGGGACTCTAGGAACCAAGAGCATGGAGGAGAAGCTTGCTCTGGCTATGCCTGTCCTGAGCTTTATAATGTTTTCGACAGAAATTAAGGAAGGAAGACATAAAAGTCATTCTGTGTGAGCAGATAGAGGACAAGATGCTTTCTCTTAAGCTCTTCATCCCAGGTCCCTGGCAATTCTTTCTGCCAGAAACAACACAGGGTTGACACAGGGCCCTAATGCACTCAAAACAGAAAATAACTGTCAATTTATGTTCAGATAATGTTATTACACATTACTTATGTGTAGATACTGCAAAGAGCCTCTGATTACATATCACTGTTTAATAAGAATAACTGTAGCTGACGGATCTCAAGTTCCAGAAATGTTCATGCCAGAAATGCCTTGTAGAAGTGGCACTGCCCATCTGTTTTTATATGATCTGTATCTCCATTATTGGTATTTAAACTATGCTTGAGGAGTGCTTTATGTTATGAACCAGATTTTAAACTTCCTTCAGGAATCTATCTTTACTTTGGTACATTGTTCTTGTCCATATTTGTTTTGTAAAATATAATGTTTCTGTTTCAAATTTAACATGACAAAATAAGTCAAGGTCAAAATAAAGCTTTCTTGAGAACATGATTTGTTATATGTTAACACATATGAACTTTGAGGACAAAAATACAGTAATTTAAATTTGTGAATTATATACTGCAAGTATAATTAGTCCAATTTCAACCCTCTTGTTGTGCTCATTTCAAGTGTATTAATTTCTGTGTCACTGCTGCAAAACAATACTATGTAATACTAATAGTTGTTGTTTCTATCAACTGAAGTGATTGTTAACAATACAAATTATATTTTTTTGTTATTTATAACTTTTAAATTTCCTTGATCTGAGCTTTGTGTGGTCAGATTCCACTCTATGGACAAAATCATGGAACCTTATGAAAATTACATACATTTTTCAAAAACATAATTTGTTTTAATTCAGCCCAGAACACAACAAGAGGGTTAAGTGACGGTGCAACTTTTACTGCAGTGATTAATAGATCAATTGATCAAAAACTGAGTAAAAATATATGATCACCATGGGATTATCTAAAATGTGCATTCTTTCTATTTTGAACCCTTATTCATAATAAAGTTGTTTTGTTAAGATATAATATGCTATGGTACACATTATAGCTTACATACAGTATTTATATTAATATTATAATGTTGCATGAATTTGTAAATCTGTCTCTCAAAAAAAAAGCTGTGAAAAAGTGTTATTTTTACACATCTTGTGGTTGCGCTATTAGCCTGATTTATCAATGTATGTAGCAAAAACAGACAAGAGACATGTTATGACAGCATCTCTTCAAAGACTGCAGAGTTGAGGATTTTGAGTGAAGTACATTCTATTGTGCATCAAATATATAAATAAAACCAAAACTCTGTCTTTTGTAAAAAGAAAAATTATCTTAATTATAATTGCATTTTTGTGTAACCTCAATCTGTTCCTTCTGTCTGATCTTTCAATAGAAAAGAACTTGAATACAAAAAATAAAAATGTGTGTTTTACAAGTGAGACTGGATAACTGTTATATTAAAAGCAAACTAAATCCAATATGAATGATTATTAATTCATGACCAGAGAAAAAAGTTTCTGAAAGAAACTAAACACTCTACATCCATACAGATAGTGACATAACGCCTCATGACAGAGGCTGAGATCACTGGGAGGGCACTGTATTATTTCTATTTTTTAAAATATAGTTGCTTTCATCCTTTCAACCCTGAAACCAGTTCTCGACTAACATAATAGCAGCATATACATACACATTTGTACCTAAAATACTTAATAATGGTGTGTCAGAAATGCACAGAATGGCATTTAGAAACATTAAAACAAATGGAGGAGAAAAAAGAGATCAGGCTACTATTTTGAGACTCATCAGTAGTTTTCAAAATACACTGTCTCTATTGGCGGTATACAATTATGATTTTCTCTACTGTGACTTCTGAATTGCTGTCATTGTTTCCAGCTATCAGACAATATTCTTCTGTGCTAATCAGAGCTCTCCAGAGCTCTCTGTACCAGTGGATCTGATCACATGCCCCTCAGTGGCGCCAGTGTTTTCTATCCACTGTTTCGTTCTTCTCGTTTTTCTTTTTTTTGTTTTTGAACAATTGATATTTCTCTTCTTATGTCTCCCTTGTCTGTCCATGGCTCTCATTTGTCTCTCCTTGGGACCTTTCACATTGCACAATATATTTAGACAGTGCAACATTCAAACTCCATTTGATCAGAATAGCTCCATAGAATTATTCAATAAAGCAGTGCTCTTTTCTGTCATCTGTTTCCATGACGATACCTTGGTCAGGGCCACCGGGAGGCCATGAGCGCCTCATCATCAGTAATATTAGCTTTAATAATGATGATAATGGGGCTCTTGAAATGCCATGCCTATGATGATGATGGTGGTAATGGTGATGATGATCATTATGACTGCTTTGTGTTAACCCCCGCTACCACACAAATACACACACGTGCACACACTACCTATTGACTCATTAATGCTATTTGAAGTCGCTGTGAACTGTTGCTTCCCCATCATGACCGTTATGCTGCTTGGTTTAGTTTGTTTTTGTGCCTTGTGTATTCAGTGGAAGCACTTTGTGATGAAGGTGTTCATTTAAAGTATTGTAAAGATAAGCTTGACCTGCCTGACCCTAAAAATTGCTGTAAATAAGTCTCCATAAAACTGTCCAAATCAACCCTCATCTTGTAGATTTGATTCTATACTTTTGTTTATTTGTGGCATTGTGTCCAGAAGATCCTTAAGATTAATGCAGTAAAATTACCACCAACATTCTGTCTTACTGACCATCCATATTGAGTTTATTCTACTTAAATTCTACTAAACCTGTTCTTATTTTTGATGTATAAAAGGACCATATCATGAAGCCCAAATAGGACACTCTTAGCAAAGATCTTAGTCTAGTTTTTGTATTAGAGTAGATATATTTTTTAGCTGTCAATGATTATAAATTCTTGATAATATCACCAAACTTCCTTTATGAAGCAAACATGATATAAACATGTTTTCAGTAGGTTAAATTAGACAAGATTATCATTTTAAATTTAGCCTACACAAGTTTTTTTTGTCTATAGACAGGCCCATGTGGTGATTTTGCTTTTCAGGACCTAACCTTTGGTGAAAAAGGTAGAAGAAGTACTCACATCCAAAGTAAAATGTATAATCACATAATATTAACAGCCAAATGTACTTAAAGGGGCACTCCAGGAATGCAGTATTGTGCTTCCATGAAGTCTGGGGCACTTGCGGTAATAATAAAAGATGCAGTAATAATAAAACACTGTAAAAGTGGGCCAGTCCAGATACATTCTTTCGACATATCAAATGTATATTTCACGAGACATTTGCTGTATTTCCAGCTACCTGTTTTGTATGCACATTTTCAGCTTGCAAATAAGGCAAAATCATTTGAATATCACTAATGGGGTATTATTTATTTTAGAGATTTTTTGTAAATTCGATTAAAATGTGTGTAACATGTGAAAGGAAACTTGACACTTGTTTTTCAAACTGGAGGTTCCTATTTGGCAATGTCAAGGCCAAAACTGATATAAAGTTCCCTTTTAAACAATTAGTAAAAGTGCTCATTTTGTAACTCTTTTAGTGTTTATTAGTATATTATTATTATTATTATTGTTGATGAATTATAACATGTAAGCTGCATTTTAATGTTGATGGTGATTGAGGGAGATCTGATTTTCAGTAGTTTACATTTTGCTGTAGTTAATCTTATCTGAATAATCGAATGTTTTGAAGAGAATCTTTACCTGAAAAATCAATATAACAAATAAATGCAAAAATTTGTATATTTTACCTCATTAAAAAGGAGAAGAGGAAAGGAGCATACATTAAAATTCTCAATACGGTTAATAACTAATACATTCTTCATATTTCAATGAAAGTCAAAATAATTGTCCATAAATTATTATAGAGAACCAACACATTCACTCCATATTTAAAGTTCTGTAATTTAAATACAATTTTTAGACATAAAATGTAGGGAGGTGCCACTGCCTGCTCTGCCTGCACTAGAAGTGACCCCACAGAGGAGGCCTGGGGCAGGTTCAGCCACAAAAAGTGTTTTTTTTTATTTTTATAAAAATATAAAAATCAGTTTCAACCACCATCATAAATCTATATGATCTATATATTCTGGGAACCTCTACAGGTGGAGGGAGCTACTATTTGATCACAAAGTCAAGAAAGTACAAACAAGCTGTGAAAGTCAGTGTTTGATGCATGGGACAGCTTCATATAAGTCCTAGACCTTTTCTAGAATAAAAACAGACATGGAAGTGGCTATCTACATAATAGGTGTGTGAATTTCCCCAAAAATGAACCAATCATACTAATAAAGTAAAAACTTGAAAGCTTCGCACCGGTAAAGGGACGTAGTCTCTTAGGGAGGACTTAAACCAGTCTACCTGCAGACATGCTGCTGCATCGCCACACCTCAGTTTTCCGGTCACGTGATCAGTCAGCTGGTCTTCAGCACATCCGCCTGACCCGCAACTGTTTACAAACCACACACATTTCCTAAACAGTAGAATGAGGAGTCCTGTGTGATCTGGACCAGGTATCCGAACCACACTTTATGGACTATCATGTACCACAACGGACGCTACTATTAACCCACGTGAGTATTTGTGAGCGCGCGCGTGTGTGACGACTTTGAGGTAGCTGTGCGTGTCGGAAGTCGGTATAGGCCCGTTGCAACGACTCGGTTACAACTTGCTAACGGATAATGTTGGCCAGGTTACAGTCACGTTAGCTAAACGGCTTTCATGTCCGAACCTGTGTGTATTGGGGTAGTTCTGACCAGGCTCTGGCAGCTACACCGTGGCACTGTAAGTTTCTCTAAACGACTTTAACTGACACACGCCAAAGCTTAGCTAGCCCTTTTTTGGCGTCTTGCCCTGGCTGCATTATGGACGACCACTGAGCTTTAAATTCCAACTACAATGCCTTCCTTTGGCCGTGAGTTATGGAATAATATGAAAGATGCAGCTTCTTTTATGAATAACGTTATGACAGGTTTGCTAGTGTAGCGTTTCCTTGGATTGGGCCTTATTTGGTGATACGTTCACGGCAGTGAATAGGTTTTGATGAGAGGTCCCATAAGACAGATTTTAAATAAGTTGTTGATGATAAGGTCTATTTGTTATATAGGCTAAATACTCGTCTTTTTTAAAAAACCCTAATCCACGGGCCGTATTAAAGGACTGTACTAGCAGCCAGGATTTCCGTGATGCTCACATTCAAGGATGTGTATATATGTAATTCTCAGTACACATTCATCAGAATTATTGAAAGAAGAGCCTGACCATTTTGACGTGATGTCACAACTATACATTTACCTTCCCCTTGGTAGTTAAAACCACAAATCTCTTGCTGGGGATATTAAGATGTCCAATACAACCCTGGGAAAGTGCACAATGTCGGATCTTTGACACTGCCTGCCTGTCTGCACGCACTTTTTAATGTGGTTTCACACTCCTCTCCACATGGCCAAGGGCCATTTCAGTGTGAAAATATGTGCAGCGAGAGTCTGGATGTAGTATAACTGTCTGCGGGGTATGTTGCACTAGAGCAAAGTCCAACATACCCTGGACTAGGATTAGAAAGAAGACCAAAGGCTATGTAGTTGACATTCATAGCCTCAACAATGAGTTGATTGCCTCGATTGTACACACGTGTGTTGCTATGTTTGAGGAACTAGTAGTAGAATGTGTGTATGTATGACTAATTGTTAAACCCTACATGCCGTTTTCACAAACCAGCTGTATATTCCTGGAAGTGGAAAAAAAAAAAGCTGCTTCTTCCCTTTTTTGCACCGCATCTCTTCTTCTAGTGAAGAAGCTTGGACTCCTTGGACAAATATCAGCCTAAATATGTCGTGCAAAGATTTAAGAAGCATGAAGAGGTTACATTACCCCTGAATACTCATGGGTAAGAAAGAAGAATAACAAATTCCCCCCTATCCTCTTATGCCTCTGATCATCTCACAATCTCTTTTGTGAGGCTCAAACACTCATACATATGGATGGATATCTCTGTCAAGTTTCATTTCTAGTCATGTATTTGTAATTGAATCAGTCAGGACTCAGCAATTTCAGGGTATTTGCCAAGGTTAAGGTCCCAAGCATGTTCTCTGCCTTTTGCATAGCATGTGACTTTGAAGGCTCCTGGGCTCTGTGCAGTTTGCAGAAGTAGAGGCATGTGAGTTTGTTTAGCGGGGAAGTTTTACTTTGACTGAACTGCAGTCTTCCGCTCTGACTGTATCTGCCACTGACAGCCCCTCTCGTTGTGGTTTGCTGAGCCCTTTGTCAATATTCATCCTGTGAAGAGTCAGTGTGTGGTTTCTTTTTCGGAATTTATTTAAAACCAGATGAGTCTAGCAATTGTGAGGCTGAAATGAATCAATCCTAAAAGAATGATGGAAAGCACCTTTTAAGAAATGAAAACTGCTGCACGTCATTTGTTTGAGAGAAATTACAGTAAAAATTCAGTCAGATGTTTCTAAATGAAGGTGCAGGAAGCAAACACAATTCATACAATTGACAAATTTGTGTTTAGTTTCAGTAATGGTTAGACTTTGTGCCTTTTAGGCTAAGGTGCCATTTTTCCCATGTCAGATTAACATTAACCTGGGATCTTTAGCATGTGCTCATCCAGCCAATACACGGCAGACATGGTGCCTCTGCACTTTGAAGAGAATTTTAATTTTGCGGAGTTGGCCGTCTATATTGAGGTGAGCCCCTCTCTCCTTAACTATCAGCTGATCTGCATCTCAGAAATATTCTCATGACCCTAAGGAATGTGATGCTGAAGCTTCTGGTGGAGAAACAAAAAAGGAAAGGAAGATTTTGGGCTCCTATCCAATGTTTCGCATTTAGATTGAATATCTGTTGATTTAACGGGATGTAAAAGGGGAAATAATATTTGATGCATATCCATTTGATTTTTTTGAAGGTTTTTGGATGTTGAACCATATTTTAAGGTCTTTGAAATAGAAACACTAGAAGTCTAATTTATGTTTTTTGTGTTGAATCTACACAAAGCCTATCACTCTGCAACTGCACCACCAAAATGGTAGTTGGTGTAAATTTTCTGGAGAGGTCACATCAGACTATGGCATAGGGTGTGTGGCTTTGATTCAACACAGAAAAGCATAAATCAACCTTCACTTTGACTAGATTATTACTAGTAGACATTATTAAAGCAAGCATTTTGAACTGAAAAAGCTTTAACATGTGTAACAAGATGCCATCATTGATGCAGTTAGATTTTTTTATTTTATTTTTTTCTAAACTTCACAGCTGCTCTTTGGTTCCAATTCCAAGTACAGATCTTCTACCTCAGAACAGATGGAAGCGGTGTTTTTTCTCTATTTGTTTATTTATGCTTTTTATTATGTATTGATTTGATTATTTCATGAAAAATTTGTGTTCTGAATTATTGAGGTGTCTCGAGGTGAAGCGGTTTGAATTATGCAGGAGCTAATTTGCGTTGATTATTATGTTGTAAAGTAGGATGTCGTTTCAGTTTCTGACTCTGGGAGGAAGAAATGAAGGTAACTGGGGAGGCTAAGAGGAGTGTGGCTTCAGGCAAGAATGTGCCGGTGCACAGCAAGGCCCTCAATTCTTCCTCCTACATCATCCTTCACTTACTCACAAAAGCTTGCATAGACACACAAGACATGTGCCCTTAAAGCACAGGAGATCTGTGAAAAGACTCTTTTCACAAGTTTCAAAAGTTTACAATGCCTTTTTTTTTTGGAAAGAAAGGACAGAAAGTGCTGCATATGACTGCAAGACTGTGGGGAAGATGTACCTTAAAATATTTTCTGACACTGACAGATTTTAGTTGGATAGTAAAATTATGAATTAATATCTCTGTGAGGTGACTACCGTTTTGTAGACACCCAGGAGACTTTCTTCATACTGATCTTTTAAAGTTACCTAAGAAAATGTGATATTTTTGGAGACACCAATTCACATTTCTGTCTTTTTCCCTATAGTTGTGGATTAGGTATTTAACGGGATAATGTCCTTTTTATGAGTAAGGGGAGAAAACCCCCACAGACCTAAGGAGCCCATTAGTCTTGGTGGAGAACAGATGTTTCCTAAGAATACAGCCACATACATTATGCATATAAAATTATTTCTATTTTGATGGCGCATGTAGCTGATTTATCAAGTGGTGTTCCATTCACATGGTTAATAGGTTTAAGAGATGCCTTTTTTATGTTATTTCCACAATTAAAAAAAAGTGAAAGAAAAGGTAATGCTCTGTGGACGCATGCTATTCTGGAGGCCTATGTATTAGGCTAACCATATTCATAAATGTGGAATAATCCCAAGCCGGATAAAGAACTGAGGCAGAATTGGTTAACCTAGATTGCAGCGTCTCACTAAGAAAGTGTAACTTTTCTCAGAACCACGATGGCCTGGCAGAGGGGAAAGAGGATGTGCATTTTATAGCACTGTTTCTAAAGTTTTACTGTGTTTAGTTTTATTTTGGGTTCTGTTCAGTATGTGTGGGGTGTGAGCAAGACCCTTTTATTTAAAATTAGTGGATTCTTTTAGGAAACGTGCTTTGTCTGTTGCTCAACTGGACAGTACATACACCTATAACAATATACAGTTTGTATGTCTCATCTACCTGCAATAAACAATAGTTTGCACAGTCCTCTTCTTAGTAATTTATTAATGGTTTAATCTAGACTATTCAGCACAAGATGTTAGATAGTTAGTTTAAGTAATTTTTCACATATACACACACATTGTAAAATATTTTAACTAATTATATTTTACTTTTTTCTCTACTAGTCCCTTATAATAGTCCTGAATAATTTATGCCATGAGGACCATATATATTATATATATATATATATATATATATATATATACATACCCAAATATATATACATACATACACACACGGTGTGTACGAATTGTAGCTGTGACCCATAAGTGTCTCCAAAGTTGTCAGTTATGTTTTCTGAAAACTTGAATTAATTCCCTGCGTGCTGAAGATGTTTAGTCACTATTGTCTCCTCTTACTCTTGCAGAAACGCCTTTTTCTTCGGAGTCTCAGCTGAGGAGAATTACAAGGGTGTGATAGTAAGTAGTGAGATAATATATTTAAAGAGGAGAGCTGCAGATGTCAGCAGAGTCTCAAATGTAAGGTTGATGCCCCATATCAGTATCCTGTTTAACCTATTGTGCATCTCTGTGACCTTTGGACATTTCAAAAGTCATTCATAACATGACAAATTTTAGCTTGACTCTGATAGTTCCTCTGCTAAACTGTGATGGTTATTCTGTTTTTTTTGTTTATTTTGTTCTTGTTTCACTCCCTCCAGGTCTAGCTGGGTTGCCGTCATGCAGCACCCCAACTTTGAGACCCGCCACCCGCTCCAGACAGATGAGCAGCAGGAGACAGGCATCGATCCACTCCACAATTTCAACAAGAACCACAGCAGTAGGTCAACTCTGTTAGTGGTAATATACCAGATCAAACCTGCATTTAGTACCTTGTCCAGGGACCTAGATGCATGTTTCTGACATGCTGGGACTGATCTTAATTCGGTTAAGTAATCATCTTTTTTTATAATATACTTCAAGAGATAATTGAAAGCCTTAACAGAGCATTTTACATGTAGTCAGGGCATAGAGAAGAAGAGATGCAATAAACACCTGGTAGAGATCAATTTGAGGCCGAATGAAGTGTAAATCAGACTAGGCTGGTGATGCCCCCAGGCTGAGCATCTGAATATACATGCGGAGTGTCCCCATGGAATGATCTTCTCTTGTAATTAATGTTGATAGACAGATTTTTTACTTGAATGCATATTCACCTAAAGGCCAAATTAGACTTATTACTGGCAACAAAGATGAAGAGAGGAGTATGGCACATTGCCTGCCTCTGGCCCCTTTTTATATTCTCTTACATAGTTAAAAGCAGCTGTGCTAAAACATATTTGATGAGTCATTTGGAAGCAGTAAAAAGCTTGGTAGCGGTCAGTGGTTATGTTTTGTTTATGTCTATGATCTTAAAAAATTATTGATTCCTTCGTTTACCTCTGAGCCATGGTAGTTTATGGCACCCCCTTGTGGTTTTGACAGGAGGATCTCTTGACAGTGGTGCCTATTCACAGCCACAGTCAACCTTCCTCTCATATAGGTGAGTGTCTGTGATACTTTGTCGTGTTGGCACACTATAAACTCTTGTCCCGAATTCACCACTCCAAACCTCTCTCTCTCTCTCTGTTCACTGCTGGATGACACAAAAGATAAAAGTGTCAGACCCAGTCTGGGGCTGAGAACCTCATAAATCTCTTCTTCCGCCTCTTTTTTTTCTATTTCACCTGCACAGGAAAGAATGGGATGACTTGTTCCTCAACAGCAATTACCTGGCCAGGATCCGGCAGGTGGGCATCAATGGTCGACTGAGAAGCAGCCGCTTTCGGAGCGTCTGCTGGAAGGTAACTGACCAACGGATTGAGTGGCTTTGGCAATTTCCCTACTGCAGCTTATTCCCTACTGCAGCTCTGGCAGCGTTTTGGTGGTGTGGCAGAATACCATCTTACCATCTCAAACCAAATATACTGTTTTTTTTTTTTGTTTTTTTGTAAATGAAATAAATTTTTCTTATACCGCAATGCCTGTGAAGGTGTATATTGGGACCACAGAGCGGCAGAATGTTGTGCCATGGGACATTGTTTGAGAACTTCTATGTAAACAGCAAGATTTTGTGGGACCAATTAAACCTGTGTTAATACTAGTCTGGACCTTCAAAGCCAATTTACTGCAGCAATTATTCTTTAAATTAGTATAAAATAGGGTTACACTCAATGCATTAAAAAAGTAAAATACTGTGACACCAATAAAATATTGTGATATGTTTTTTCATACTACCCAGCTCTAGCCCGAAATTCAGTTTTGAAAGTTTTCTACATATATTCTTGTCCAGATGGCATGCAATGCACTAACCTGTGTACTGGGTGTCTGCAGTTGTATTTGGAGGCTCTTCCAGAAGACAAGGGTCAGTGGATCAATAAAACGAAGGAGCTCCGAGCCCAGTATGAGAAGATTAAAGAGACGGTGAGAGCGCCTCCCTGGGGCCATTTTCCTCAGCTTGATGACACTCATGACAAATACCGCGAGTTGCTTTGAGACTCCTTGTCTATTTCTGAAATATTTTTTTCAGATATAATGGTCAAAATCTTGTTATTACTATTCTGAGAAACAGAGTTGGTACACCGTTTTTTATTACCACAGATATATTATAGATAATCTCTCTCATAAATTAAGTCACAACATGATTAGCTACAACTGTGTGTTTTTGTTTTTGTCACAGCATATCACAAACCCTCGCAAGGCTGCAGGACAGCAGGACCTGGTGGTCAACAATCCACTGTCACAGGACGAGGGGGTGAGTGTGTCTTTGTGTAGTAGATTCTCCATCGGTCTGTCAGTCAGCTCTTCATATTTGCATATATACAGTGAAGTTGCTATTTCTCCCACTTAGAAATCATGGAGGGGTCTGAAATTGTCATCGTAGGTGCATGTCCACTGTGAGAGAGATAAACTAAAAAAAAAATTCCAGAAATCACAATGCATGATTGTTTTAATGATTTATTTGTGTGATATAGCGGCAAATAAGTATTTGAACACCTGAGAAAATGAATGTTAATATTTGGTACAGTAGCCTTTGTTTGCTATTACAGAGGTCAAACGTTTCCTGTAGTTTTTCACCAGGTTTGCACATACTGCAGGAGGGATCCTGGCCCACTCCTCCACACAGATCTTCTCTAGATCAGTCAGGTTTCTGGGCTGTCGCTGAGAAACACGAAGTTTGAGCTCCCTCCAAAGATTTTCGATTGGGTTCAGGTCTGGAGACTGGCTGGGGCATGCTAGAACCTTGATATGCTTCTTACGGAGCCAGTCCTTGGTTTTCCTGGTTGTGTGCTTTGGGTCGTTGTCGTGTTGGAAGACCCAGCCACGACCCATCTTCAATGCTCTGACTGAGGGAAGGAGGTTGTTCCCCAAAATATCACAATACACGGCCCCAGTCATCCTCTCTTTAATGCAGTGCACTCGTCCTATCCCATGTGCAGAAAAACACCCCCAAAGCATGATGCTACCACCCCCATGCTTCACAGTAGGGATGGTGTTCTTCGGATTGTACTCTTCATTCTTCTTCCTCCAAACACGCTTAGTGGAATTATGACCAAAAAGTTCTATTTTGGTCTCATCTGACCACAAAACTTTCTCCCATGACTCCTCTTTATCATCCAAATGGTCATATGCAAACTTAAGATGGGCCTTGACATGTACTGATTTAAGCAGGGGAACCTTTCGTGCCATGCATGATTTCAAATCATGACGTCTTAGTGTATTACCTACATTAACCTTGGAAACGTTGGTCCCAGTTCTTTTCAGGTCATTGACCAACTCCTGTCGTGTAGTTCCGGGCTGATTCCTCACCTTTCTTAGAATCATTGAGACCCCACGAGGTGATATCTTGCATGGGGCTCCACTCCAATTGATATTGACAGTCATGTTTAGCTTCTTCCATTTTCTAATGATTGCTCCAACAGTGGACCTTTTTTCACCAAGCTGCTTGGCAATTGCTCCGTAGCCCTTTCCAGCCTTGTGGAGGTGTACAATTTTCTCTCTTGTGTCGTTGGACAGCTCTTTGGTCTTCGCCATGTTACAAGTTAAAGTCTTGCTGATTGTATGGGGTGGACAGGTGTCTTTATGCAGCTAACGACTTCAAACAGGTGCATCTGATTAAGGATGATACATGGAGTGCAGGTGGACTTCTAATGGGCGGACTAACAGGTCCTTCAGGGTCAGAATTCTAGATGACACATAGGTGTTCAAATACTTATTTGCAGCTGTATCACTCAAATAAATCGTTAAAAAATCATGCATTGTGATTTCGGATTTTTCTTTTTAGTTTATCTCTCTCTGTTCAAATACTTGTTGTCTTCACTGTAATATGACTAATACATTCCCCCCAGACTGCGTTGCTGCAATAATTATGGAGTATTTCAGTGATTCATTGACTGATTGAATTATAAAGCCATTGTAAAATGTTGAATCAGGCATTTAATCAAATGTTTAAAAATGTCCAGACACTAATCTTCTCCTCTTGATCTCATGGCTTCTCTCTTTTACAGTTTTCAAACAGGGTGATGAAGCCACAGTAAAAATAACACAATTCACAATTCCAATGAAACTTCCTAATTTGTACCAAAACGCATCCAGGTGACATAGACACCATTGGAGTTTTTTTTTTTTTTTTTTTTTTTTAAATCGGTCCAATAACACCTTCAAATACTTACAAACAACATAAATGGGATGTATTGTTTCAGGGAACACTGCTTGTACTTGAGCTACAAGAATAAGTCCAGTTGCTTACAAGTAACTTCCTTTAACACTACAATGACCTGGAAGAGTGAGAATCGACACAGACAACTTGCATATATCTGAACATCTGATCTTACCATGGCTTTTTTCCCCCCTCTCCTGTCCAGAGCCTGTGGAACAAGTTCTTCCAGGATAAAGAGCTGAAGGGAATGATCAAGCAAGATGTGCTAAGAACGTAAGATTTTTTTATTTTGTTTGTATAGGACAACTCAAAGCAATCAGCTGTCAACATGAATAAAGTCCCCTTCTCTTCATTTGTGTTTGCTTTAGATTCCCAGAAATTCGTTACTTCCAGGATGAGGATGTGAGGGCAAAGCTGACAGACATCCTCTTCTGTTATGCCAGAGAAAATGAACAGTTACTTTATAAACAGGTACCAGCTTTCTCGCAGAGCCATAATGTTGGGAAAGGGTTAGTAAGAAGAAGAAAAGGTGTTAATTAGAGCAGTAGCATAACTATTGAGAGAGCAAAACTTAAAGAACCAAGAAAGCCTGCATACTACAGGGCTCCAACTAATTGGCATTTATTTTAACACTAGTTGTTACATCTAGTCTGAAGAAGGGCAGGGTGCTACCTGAAAAATAACCACCGGTGTTGCAATAAATGACAACTACTTGGAACCCTGCAATTTGCAAGCTTTCTCTTTTCTTGGAGTCAGGCTTTTCAGCTCTGGTCAGTTCAGGCTAAATAACAAAATACCTTTTGTGACCTAATTATTACCAGTGTCACTGTAACCAATGCCAGAAAATAAGTAGATGGCTAGTATAGCATATTTTTTACAAACTCTAATTGACACATGGTTGGGCAGTGAGTAACATTATCAAAATAAAATTACAGCTTAAAAACCGTGTGCATCACTATTGGACAAAGACTGGCCACAAAAGAGCCATATTTTTTCTTACACCCGCTATACTGCTGTCTCTTCCTGTTCGTCTGTAGGGGATGCATGAGTTACTGGCTCCCATAGTGTTTGTTTTGCACTGTGACCATCAAGCCTTCCAGCACGCCAGCGAGACGGCCAGCCCCAGGCCAGTGAAGCCTTATTTCTCTAGTTGCCTTCAAAACACTTTTTAGATCTGTCATTGCTTCTCCAGCTAAAATATTTCTTCCATTATTTTGTGTATGGACCTTATGGGGGTACTTCCACGCCCCCCCCCCCCAACAGTGAGGAGATGAAGTGTCTGTTAAACCCACTGTTCCTTGAGCACGATGCCTAGTGAGTACATGCTTATTATTGGGCAAATAATTGATAAGGGTGTTGTGCTAGTTCATATTTTAAAAAATATGATTACTTTTCACATAATTTAAATGACTTAATATGTCTATGTCCATCTCTCATTGTATCCTTCCTTTCTTTTCTCTCATTTCTTTCTCTTCTCACAAACTCATTACCCTCTCTCTACAGTGCAATGTTCTCCCAACTGATGGACACTGCAGAGCCGTGGTTCTCCAGCTATGAGAGGGAAGTGAGAAGGGTGAGTTTGTTTTGCGTGTGCCATTTTAAACAAGAAAATGTCCAAATCCTCTGGTTCCAGCTTCTCAAATATAATTATTTTCTTCAGTTGTGGACTGTTGGTCTGGACATTAGGTCGCATCTTCAGCTTTGGTAAACAGTGATTGATATTTTAGGAACCAAACAATTATAATCAGATAACCGTTTTATCAGAACAGTCATTAGTCTTTGCAGCCCTTGTTGTAACAACATAAAGAACAATATATTATAGAATATACTAGGTTTGGGACTGTTTAATATTTTATATTGGGATATTGTTCAGCCTAAATAACTAATTATCCAACTACCATATTTGGGAGAAATTGTAATTGCACAGAACACTATTACTCCTATGATGCTAAAACACTTGTCAAGTGTTACAACTCTCCATGCTGGATTCATATATTGTGTGGGCTAACCCGCAGTGGCCTCAAGCAATATTAGTTTTATGACAGATTCCCCAGATATAGACATTAAAACAAGCGTCAATAAACACAGATATTATTAGAACATAATTTCTCTGATTTGTCTGGGACACTTCCAGAAATCTTCCAGAACCACTGGCCCAGCTAGTGTCATTGGGTGCTAGATGAGATAGGAAGAGAAGGCAGTTTTGCCTTCAGAGTAAAAGCATGGAATTTTTAATATTATTTATTAATTACAACCTTCCATTTTCTTTATATATATATATATATATATATTTATATATATATATATATATATATATATATATATATATATATATATATATGCCATATATTATACTCATTATTTTTTAAACTCTGTCTCAACTTTGATACACCCTCTATAATGTATTGTTTTTGTAATAGAGCAGGTGTGCCAATAAACCATATTGCATCTTGAAACTTGAAAAGGTTGCAGATGAATATAATCTCTCATTTGTGCCAATACAATCAGGACTAGGGGGCCCGACATTGTTAACCACTCTGAAATTGATTTATGGCCATAAAGAAGTCCCCAAAGGTTGTTTTGTTCAAGTACAATTATGGTTATTATTGCAGGGGCGAAGGTGGGAGAGGAAAAAAATAAGATAAGAAAAAAAATCACAGCAATAAATGTATTTTTGGACTTTATGTTTCAGTTATTTTTACTGCTGCTTTGACTTAGAAGAGCTGAGAATTGCAGGTCTCTGGGAGTTTTGTTGAACACCGCTCTTCCATAAAGTTTTATTTTGCCACACCAGGGTACAAAGCAATGAAATTAAACTTTAACTCACAAGCAGAGAGGACTCTGCAAAACTGTAAAATATATCATAAAAGAAAATGTAAAAAAAAACAAACACATAATTTGATATTGTTAAAATATTACATATTGTGAAAATATCATGAAATATTAAAAATGCGGCTATGAGGACATTTATGTTAAATGTAGCCTGGAATAAAGAAAAAAGAGCAAAAGTAACTTGGCAATGCTGGAATATTTTTTGGCTTGCTATGAACTTTTTTACTTTTTTTTATTAGATTTTAAATGACCTGTCAAAAATAACCTATAGTCATTAAGTCATTATTTGTAGTCCTTTTCTAGATGTGTGATAAAGGGTTTATCATATGGTGTAAATTGATGTTTATATAATGATGTGCTTATCCCATAATGATCTATTCCTCCAGGGTAAAGAAGAGATGCTCACCAGCATCCCATTTGCTCGACCCCAGGATGCAGGGCCATCTGTTGCGATAGTGACCAAAGTCAACCGCATCCAGGACCAACTGGTGAAGAAGCACGATGTAGAGCTGCACATGCATGTCAACCGACTGGAGATTGCCCCACAGATCTATGGCATGTTAGTGCATACAGCTGCGGTTCAACTGCTCTTTTCCTTGATCCTCGCACTTCCTGTATTTTTAGGATTTTGTCTTTTTATCTATTCAGCCGATGGGTACGTCTGCTGTTTGGCCGCGAGTTCCCACTTCAGGACCTGTTGGTGGTGTGGGACGCGCTGTTTGCTGACAGCATCACTCTGGACCTGGTGGACTACATCTTTGTGGCCATGCTGCTCTACATCCGTGACGCTCGTACGCTCCATTTATCGCTGAAATAATCCAATAAAGCCATATGTTGTCTTTGCAGCATGTGATTTCATGAGACACACTTAAATGGAAGAATGTGATTCACTCCACCTTGTTTAATCACATGGAATGATATTGCTTTAAATAGAATACAGTAGGTCTTTACTGCCATGCACACAAGCAAGATGGAGGCTTAAGCTCTTATAACTGCAAGCATTGTTCCTGCTCAAGTGTTGTGCAGCAGATGCTACGGAGCCAAATGTACTTGGAGAGACCATTTCAGAAAGGTTTTTGATTAGTCAAATTTCAACTGCATTCCTGTATAGATTTTGACAGGAAGACTTCAATGCAAACATTCATTCATTTTGACATTTATGAACAGTGATGATTTGTGGGTAGGTCTTCTTTCTCCTGGGAGGTTTCTTATCAGGCTGTTTTATTCTTAGGATTTTTTCACTCACATTTATAACCGTACAAGGTCATCTTTTCATGTTTGAGGTTAAGTTGCATTCTCCTTTACTGACTAGGGAGCATACAGTATACAGTAGTGATTATAAATAGGAGTTGACCTCCCATGTGTGATCCTAACAACACATCAGCACGTCATTTCATAACTTACCAATTTGTTAGATTTTTGGATAAGGAAATGTGTTGTATTTGATGGATTCTAAGCTTCAGAGCTGTAACTAATACTCAATTTGTCAATCTTGTCTGTTTCAGTCATTGCAAGTAACTTCCAGACCTGCTTGGGTCTGCTAATGCACTACCCTCCAATAGGGGACATCAACGCTTTGCTGCAAAAGGCTTTGTTCCTCAGAGATCCGAAAGTAAGGAAACAAATGCACTGCATGGTGATTTTTTTTTTTCCTGCTTTTCTTTAATTCAGTCATGTAGCTCATTGATATTGTTAATGCTACTCATGTGTTTAGCAGTGGTCTCCAGTTTGACACTTTGATTCTTTCTGCATGTTAGTCCCCCTTCTTACGTCCTGTCTATCTACTGTCCGATACTGTCCTAAATGCCAAATAATAATTTAAAAAATTAAGAACGAAGAGGAAGAAATGGTCAAATGAACACATTTTTGGAGCTTAAATTTGAGTTGAAGCCTGGTAGCAAGGGAGCTACTGTGCAGGCACAATAATTTTTTGTTGTTTCTCTAGAGGAAGGAGAATATTTTCAGAAGTGAAACACGCAGGGGATGGAGACTTTATCTACAACATGCGATCCAAAAACAAAGAAAGCACGGGAAACGTGTGCAGAATATCATGTGTCGTTATGTGCTAATAAAGTAGGCAGGTGAAACAAACTAGCAACAGAAAAAAAAACAATAAAACAAGTAGGTCAAATATTAACCAATAAGCTAAGATTTACTGCCCAGAAGATAACCTCTTATGGTGATTTTCTGGAGTTGCGTGAATTTGGAGCTTGTTTAATTCGGGTTCGGTGATCCGGCTTCGGTGAGACAGATCATAGTGTCCTTTGCTACTGACTGAAAAGTCTATAACCAGATGCTACTGTAGAAGAGGCCTTGGTCCAAGGGCCTCTGACAGTTTGTCGAACATCAAATACTTAATTTAAGCCATAGTTCACTGTGGTGTTGCAAGCATTTCAAATCTAAAATAATCAGTTCTTTGACCCGAGTTTACATCTAAATATCATGATGCGAACCATAATCTGTTCTCCCTTCAAATTCACTGACTGACACACTTGAACACAATAAAGTCCTGTCCGCTACTCTCCTGTGAGGAAAAGCGGAGTAAGGTGCTGATACAAAGTGACAGCCCTGGCCCCAATTGTATGACCATGTCACACCACGTCCACATTAGGGTTACACCTAGAGGGGACGTCCTAATTAATAACAGGGGGCTGAGGGGGAACAAGCGTGTTATGCCTCAAAAATCCTTATTCATCACGCCAATTATTTGCTTGTTTACATAGTCACAGATGACACAGATGTTACATGCATATCATGCACTGCAGTGATTTTTTTTTTTTGGCTAACTGATTCTGCTGATTCTAAAATAAAAATGTTTATTCTGTCTCTGTTCTTGTAGAACAATCCTCGACCTGTTAACTACCAGTTTCAACAAAACCTGGATTACTACAAAACGAGGGGAGCTGATCTGATGAACAAATCACGGTAAAACGCACACCTATACACACAGCTGCTGTCAGCTGTTCTTTTTAACACACACACGCACGCACACACACACACACACACACACACACCTATGTAACAGATTGCAATTCATCACTTTTCATGTTGGGTTGGGGATGAGTACCAAACTACAAAAAATGATTCCAACTGTAAAACAACTTCCATCTATTATTTTTTTTATTATGGTATATGGCAGTCCACTACATTGAACCTTTGTTTTTATGTCAAAGTGAGACTAGTTTTGTAAAGTAAGACTAGTTCTTACTGGCACTTTGAAGAACAGAACCCTCTGAAATTTAGGATATTCATTATTCAGAGTTGAGTCCTGTTTTGTCATACACTGGGGCAAAAAAGTTTTTAGTCAGCCACCAATGGTGCAAGTTCTCCCTCTTAAAAAATTAGAGGCCTGTAATTTTCAACACGGGTACACTTCAACTATGAGAGACAGAATAGAGAAGAAAAAATAAAAGGGAATCACATTGTGGGTTTTTTTAATGAATTAATTGGTAAATATTCTCTGAGAAAGTGTTTGGTCAAAAACATGTTGGCAATGACAGACATTAAAGACTTTGTTGGTCTTCACAAGGTTTTTACACACTGTTTCTGGTATATTGGTTTATTCCTCAATGCAGATCTCCTATAGACGAGTTGAGTGAGGCTGTCGCTGGGCAACACAGACTTTCAACTCCCTCCAAGATTAGTCTGAGCGTAATGTGTTACTGATTGTAGGCTTTGTTACTTTTGTCCCAGAGTTGATTTTTTTTTTTTCACTCCAAGCTACTTACCTATAGCAGATTCAGTCTTTCCAATCTGGTGCAAGTCTACAATTTGTTTCTTGTTTCCTTTAACAGCTTTTTGTTCTGGGCATAGTGGAGTCCAGACTGTGACTGTTTAAGTTTGTGGACGGGTATCTTTTATACCAATAACAGATTTATTACCAATAATATAGGTAACATGAAAGGACAGAGGAGCCTCCTAAAGAAGTTACAGGCCTGTGAGAGCCAGAAATCTTGCTTTTTTGTGGGTGTGACCAAGTGTGTATTTTACCAATACATTCACCAAAAATCCTACAATGTGATTTTCAGGATCCCCCCATTCTGTCTCTCGTAGTTGAAGTGTACCTATGATGAAATTTACAGGCCTCTCATCTTTAAGTGGCAGAACTTGCACATCTGTTGGCCGATTAAGCATTTTTTTGCCCCACTGTATGTCCAACAAAATTAAAAGTGTTTAATTATGCACTGTCATTCATTTTCTATGGTCAGTAGGAAAAAATAATATGTAAACCAATGTCTGCCTGGGTAAGAATTAAGTATAGGGCAGCAGTGATAAATAACTTAGAGTAACAATTTACTAACTGTAATTCAAAATATGAAAACAGTACAGTGCAAGAAGTTACAAAAAAGACCCAGTAGGCTGATCTGAAGCCTCCACCTAAATAAAAACAATTCTTTTGTTTTTCTTTAGGTGTACAATATTGTACAATTTGACAATATTGTACAAAACCCAAAATTAGCATTCAGGGGGCGACCAGATAGCTGAGTGCTTAGGGTGCATCCCACATGGGCAAACATGACCTGAGTGAGTCCACAGGTCATCTCCTGGCTGGCTGGACAGTCTGTGTGTCATTTCCTTACACTTTCCCCATTTCTTGTCTGTCTAATTGTCCTATATAAATGAAAGCAAAGATTGTGTGTGTGTGTGTGTGTGTGTGTGTGTGTGTGTGTGTGTGTGTGTGTGTGTGTGTGTGTGTGTGTGTGTGTGTGTGTGTGTGTGTGTGTGTGTGTGTGTGTGTGTGTGTGTGTGTGTGTGTGTGTGTGTGTGTGTGTGTGTGTGTGTATTCTGTTCCTCTCATTTGAACTCCATCTTCATGTCCTCCTTTGCTTTACCAGCTCCGGCGCAAAAACGGCTCCCCTCAATATTAACAAAGTATCCAGCAGCTTGCTGAGCTTTGGCAGGAAGCTCATCGCTCCAGCAATGTCAAGCGGGTCCAGCAGCATCTCACCAATCAACAGTGAGGTGCACTCCTCCTTCTCGTCCACCTCCCCCGCCTCAGCCCCTGTGCCCACCCTGAGTCACCCGCTTGCCGAGCCTCCGTCGGGCCAGGCGCCGCTGCAGAACCAGCACTACCGCCTGCTCAAATCTGAGAGCATGCCTGTCCACCTCAGCAAAGGTGAGCAGCAAGACACACACCCAAAGGAAACCTGCTCCAGATTTATTTCAGGATCACTTTCTTCTAACCACCAATTGATTTCTGCATTTTGGTTGGAGGCCCCGGTATACGAGTAGTGAATTAGCTGCATGTAGACTATATGAATGTTCAGTTGGTGTGGCTGTAGCAGCATCGGCTTTGAATCTCCTGTCTGTTAGATGTAGTTTCAGGTGGAGTGTCTCAGGTCCCTCTCCCAGCCCAGACTCACACTGACACACAAGGTAATTGCTACCATGGCAAGTGCTTGTGTGATGAACCACTCCCCCCACCTCCCTGTTCCTCTATGTTTTTGTCACTGTACTTTCATGTCTAAGCACTTAGTTTGACATTGACTGTTTCTTCATCTGTTTCTGCTGCTCAATCTAATGCTTGAAAGTCACCATCCAAGATCCTGTTAAAGCCTTACAGAAAACAATTGGTATCCCCTGCATGTAATGGTGTATATTGACCAGTAGAGGGACCCCCACCCAGCCACAGCAGTAGGTTGTATCATGAATGTGTTGACATGTCAGTTTTGCTTTGAAGATGTGCTTAAGAGTAAGCTCATCTGCGTTTGAGCTATCACTATGGCTGCAGTTTTGATTTAATCTTTTTTTTATGTGTAATTTGTTTTGCAAGTTTGAAGACAAAAGATTTCATCATATCT